>RJWM01045702.1:0-12685 GCA_004363535.1 Dasyprocta punctata | reverse complement strand
CATGAGCTCTGGCAGGAGGCTTTGCAGACACCGGGCGCAGCCTCTGCCTGCTCCTGCTCCGGCTGCTGCTCGCCCAGCCCCCCGCTTTGCTGTCCCCCCTTCTCCTCCTTAGTTGTCCCAGTATTTTTGTCCTGTTCCACCCTGGTCCTGCCCCCAGGTTTTCTCTCTTCCTGGAAGGAGGCCCTGGCAGGTCCCTGGTTTCCTCCCACAGATGCGGCCAGAGTCCCGGTCCCCTGCACTGCAGTGGATGACCCTCCTCTCAGTAATGACCCTGTGCCATGGCAGCATAAATAACTTAATTTTAAATAAAATTATATTCCGGAAACACAACGTTTAATGGGGTGGTGGCCTATTTTCATTCCTGCAAATCATCTCGTGGTTGACTTCCTGGAGATGATCAGGGTCTCATGCCTGCTTCTGCATTTAATCTCCTGGGCTGTCGTGTCCTGTGGCCTCTGGAAAGCTCCTCTCTCCACTTACGAAAGACTCTCATGTGGCTCAGAAAACCCGAATAACTAGAGCCGGGCGTGGTGGCGCACGACTTCAATCCCAGCACTCGGGAGGCTGAGGCAGGAGGATCATTGTGAATTTGAGACCAGTTTGGGCTACAAAGTGAGTTCAAGCCCAGCCTGAACTGCATAGCGAGATCCTGTCTCAAAAAATAGGACCGAGGATTTAGCTCAGTGGCATAAGCGCCTTCCTGGCAGGTGCAAGGTTATGAGTTCGATCCCCGGTACCAAAAGAAAACCGGAATAACTTACTGACAATCTGTCAGAACTGAGAAATAAATTTAGCTAGGCTGCTAGCCACGAGATCACTGTGAAAAAGTGCATTGCTTTTCTAGGAGCCAGAGAGGAACAAAAAATTAAAGCTCCAAAGTCCCTGCTGGGGCCGGGGATGCAGCTCCGTGAGAGAACGCTTCCCCAACCTGCGCAAGACCCTGGCTCCTCCTCTGACAGTGGACATTCAAATGCAATAAAGATGTGCCAGATGTCCGCACTGGAAACTCCCGAGTACTGTGGGGCAAATGGAAGGGGACCGAAGTGAAGGGAGGGGCAGATCTTAGCCGCTGAGCGAAGGTTCACCATTAAAAGGGATCAGCTGTCCCCCAAATTATCCATGCACTCAAAGCCCCCAAATTCTATCTATAAATTCAGTTGTGCCCCAAATTATCTATGCATTCAAGGCCATTTTCAACAAAATCCCAGCGCATTCTGTGTGCGTGCAAGCCCTAGTGAGCTGATTCTACAGTGGAAATGGAAAGGTGAAGGGTGGAGAGTGTGGGGTGAGCCGGAGCAGAGGAGGCCCGGGAGGACTTGGCCTTGCAGCTGTGGAGGCCGTGCAAGGGAGAGCATGTGCAGAGGCCGCGGGGGTGAGGAGGGGGCTGTGTTCTCTGTGTCAGGGGGTACAGAGAGCCGGGAGACCCTCGCCCAGTCACCAGGAAGCAGTTTTACGGTCCATTAGCACCTCGCAGTCCACACCGAAAGCCAGGAGGAGGGCAGGACGGGGCCCAGGAACCCGAGACCTTCTCATGTCCCAGGGACCGTGGAAACGCTCGAATGGGACTCCCGAGTCCTCCGGGGCCTCCCGCACTCACCGGGACAAACACCTCTGCTCCCACTCTGCCTCAGCGGTGCCCACCCGAGCTCCAGCCTCCTCTGGGTTACCACAGTTCGCTGGCAGGATTTGGCCCAGTCACCAGGAAGCCCCAACTTCAAAGGCAAAGGTAAACAAGCGACTGCCTGTTGTCATTAAGAAATGACTGCTGATCTGTGGACCCGGAGTCGCCCATGGCTTTGCTCCAGGGGTGCTAATGGACCAGCTGGTGGGTCTGTGTCTGGTGGCTCTCATTTCTGGCCCCAGCTTGGGCAGGGCAATATGGGCACCGCTCACCACCTTTGGAAAAGTATCGGAGAACAAGGGACAGTGGAAAAGTCAGCGGGGCGGAGAAGGGGCCGGGCCGAGCCCTGCAGCCGGTACCAATCTCCTGACGTGAGGCAGGCCGAGCCGGGCACTGACGCCAAGCTGCCAGCCCGCGCACCACGCGGGACTGCCTGGGTCCACTGTGCCAGAAGACACAGGACTGTGGCGAGGGCTTTGGAGTCCGAGGCCTCTGGGTCTCACGGCCGCCCGAGCCGCACGCAGGGTGACATCTGCCTCCTTTATCCGAGCATCTTTTCTCCCTGAGTCGTCAGGTGGGGCAGGAAGGGCCTGGAGAGCAGTGTTGCCCCCGCCCTACCCCAGAGCACCCCGTGCCTGGCTCCCCGGGACAGGGACCTCCCGGCAGTGCGGCAGTGCGGCTGCTGCTCCTCTCCTGGCCCTGCTGCCGGGCTGGGGTCGGGCCGCTCCCCGGGGTCTCGGCGGACCTCACAGAGGAGAGCACACCATGAGGTTTCCATCATCGTGCCAAGCCCAAGGCTGACAGGCTGTGTGCTCAGCTTCTTGTGCCTCTTCTCGGTCTGCGCAAAACCCTGGCAGCTGCCGTGCTCCTAGGCGCAGAGCCCTGGAGAGCTCCTGGCAGACCCGGGGCCGAGATGGCAAAGGTGCTGGGACTCGGTCTGGCCTCTCGCCTTGGGCACCTCTGCCATCTCTGAACAGCGTGGCCTTCCCGGGCCCCGGGCGCTGCCTCCCAGGAAGCAGCAGGTCTCAAATCCCTGCCAAGCCCGGAATCGGTTGCCCAGTGCGGTTAGGAAGCGCAGCCAAGTGTGGCCCCAGGCCAGCGAGTGCTGTTCTCTGCCAGTGCGCGGGGACCTTGGGTCAGCCGGACTCCGCCTCCAGGGCCCAGTGGAGCGGGTCTCTCGGACCTGCCCAGCCAGCTCCCCGCACCCCTGTGGGTCCCTGACTGTCGGCAGAGCTCAGCTGTCAGAGCGGCACGTGGGCGTCATGGCAGGGATGCCACCTGGTCCGGGCACACAGCCCCTCTGTGCTCCATGTGGCTGTCGCCGACCAGACTGAGAGGCCGCCCCAGGGAGCAGGTGGTGGGGCTGGGTGAACCCGTGTGGCCCTCGGCACTGGCCGCTGCCCCCTCCAGGCAGCCGGCAGGGAGGGGCTTGGGTTTTAGCCTAAGGACCCCAGGAGCTGTGCAGGCCGGCGGTGAGAAGCAAGAGCCTCAGGAGGAGCTGGGGCCACTGCAGGGTGACAGAGGGGAGGTGAGCAGGGCAGGGCAGGAGGACAGCCCCAGGATGTGCCCAGAGGAACCCCATGACGATGGTCTTGGAGGGCCGAAGGGACATGGCAGGTGTGGTCAGGCGGAGACCCTGAGATGGTGACGACCCTGATTGTCCAACTCATCAGCGGGGCAGGAGGTCAGGAAGGAAGAAAGGCGCGGAGTCGCTGGCTTTGGTGCAGGTTAGGGCCAGGGCCCGGGGAGGTGTGGAAGATGGGGAACGTGGGACTGGCCCAGGAGCCCGATGGGAAGTGTGACTTCCAGACCTGCAGGAGAGTCACCAGGCATCGTGAGACTGACGAGTGGTCACTGACGGAAGGAGAGGGACGCCCACGGGGAGGTCCCGGGGAGCCCCGACCCCACGACACACCTGGGATGCACAGGCGGTGGAGGGAGAGGACAAAGCCGGGTGTCGCGGGATCACAGAGGAGGAGCGGTGTGCGGGGGGCAGAGGCGGCAAAGCAGCACGGCACCCTGACGGCGTCTTTCTGCCCCTTTGCCTCACCCAGGCCACTTGGGGCGGGCAGCACTCACACCCTTCACCCTAGGGCCCTTCAGCCTGGCCCTGCACCACGAATCAACCCCAGGTCACGTGCTCTGGGTGCAGCCGCCTCTGAAGGAGCCCACCCGTGATCCTGTGTGGATTTGGGGGGACATCTAGACATGGTTGTAACAGGCACCATCTCAGGTAAAGACAATGCTTCCGGCCCGGCAACACAGGCTGGGTCGCCAACCAGGAGACCCCAGGGAGGTGGGGGGGAGACCCGGCCTCAGAGGAAGCAGCCCAAGACTGGAGGGATGCCTGGGTGAGGGCAAGGCCCGGGGCGGGGTGCCGGTGGCAGGGGCCTGGGAGCAGTGCACGACCACCAGCTGTGTGGACAGTCCTCCCTGGAGGCCTGGCTGCCGGCACAGGAGGTGGGAAGAGCACGCCCAGTGTGTGTCCATCCTGTCGCCCCCGGCATGTCGCCTGCTCGCGTCCTGTGCTGGGGAGCAGACCCGGGGCCGGGGGACGGGGAGGCGGGCGGGCTCCACTGCCCCAGGCACAGGCCTGTCCCCACTGCGCCCGGCAGGCAGCCCCGTGGGCCTGGGAGAGCCCTCCTGAAGGTCAGTGCGAGGACACAGAGCGGGGCTGCAGGGGCACCGTCCGCAGCTGCGGGGCCAGGACCACCTCCGGCCCTCCCCGCCTGACCCACCACACACAGACGAGCGTCCCACGGAGAGCTCAAAGCAGCCGGCCCTGCCCTCTGTGCCTCGGGGCCTGGGGCCGCCGCTCCTGAGACTCCCGGATCCCCTGCAGCGGCCCGGCCTCCTCCCGTGGGCACCGACACAACCAGACGGAGCTAAGCAGGGCACAGAACAGGGCGGGGAGGTCCCAGTCACTCAAGGTGCGGACCCCTGCTTTAGTGAAAATGGAAAGTAAAATAAAAGCACAAATTTACAGAAAAAGCTTTACTCGGAAAGTAGAGGGAGGACAGGAAAGGCCCAGCTTAGGTAGCCTGAGGGGGCCCACTCTGACAGAGGGGTTCCCACTGGACCACCTGCGAAGGTGGGGTCTAGGGCCTGCGGTTCAGTTTGTCCAGCCCTCAGTCCTGGAGTCACAGTCCTGGAATTCTCAGGGTGGAGGGACCGCTCCACCCCCAGGGAGGGACTTCTCTGCGGGGTCTCCGTAAGGTGGGCTCCACCCTTCCTGGAATCCAGGTGCCTGCCCATTCATGGTGGGAGGCTTCCGAGCATGGTTCGGTGCTGTACCTGGAAATCCCCTGTCCTGGTGTCCCCAGTGCCCAAGGAGGTGAGGTTATGCAAATTCAGGGTTCTTCAACCAGGTTTTGCCAACTTTGAGATCTTCTCTGAATGATTAATGTACTCCTACCCAGCAGAGGAGGATTCTGCCCAAAGTTGTTTTTTTTTTTTTTTTTTTTTTTTTTTTGCGGCACCAGGGATCAAACTCACAACCTCGCACCTGCCAGGGCAGGCACTTAAGACATTGAGCCAAACTCCTGGCCCTAGTTTTTTGAGACAGGGTTGCACTATGTAGCTCAGGCCAGCCTTGCGCTCGCATTGTAGCCCAAACCAGCCTCGAACTCACAATGCTCCTCCTACCTCAGCCTCCCGAGTGCTGAGATTAAATGCGCGCGCCACCACGCCCGGCTCTGCCCAAAGTTTT
This sequence comes from Dasyprocta punctata, assembly GCA_004363535.1. Lineage (NCBI taxonomy): Eukaryota > Metazoa > Chordata > Mammalia > Rodentia > Dasyproctidae > Dasyprocta > Dasyprocta punctata. The sequence goes on along the minus strand of RJWM01045702.1, from coordinate 7,355 downwards.
AAATAGCAAAAGATGAGGCCAGGGATTTAGCTCAGTGGCTCAAGCACTTGCCTGGTAAACATGAGGTCATGAGCCCGATCCCTCGTACAGAAAAACAAACAACCAAACAAACAGCAAAGGATGCAAGATGAAAGTCAAGTTTGTCCTCCTTTTAGTTGCCTGCTGAACATCGGTGGGCCCAAGAGAAGTCACAGTTCATAGCAAAAACAGCTTTTGCATTCCCGCTGCTCGGGAGGAAAACACAAGCCCTGCTTTTTGATGAGCAGCAGGTCAGGGCCCAGGGCTCCGCCCGTTCCCCAGCACCACGTGTTCCCCGACTGCATCACAACTGCCTCGGCCTCTGGAGAGGCTGCGAGGAGGCAGTGGAGCAGGATTGGCCGGCAGAGGCTGCTCCCACCGCCTGCACCCCCAGGGCCTCCAGGTGCCCAGGATGATCCTGGAGACTCCCTTGGTGGGAGTGGAGTATAGCCAGGGCCCTGCAGAACACTGTCAGGAAGCTGGGTGTGGTGGTGCACGCCTATAATCCCAGCACTCGGGAGGCTGAGGCAGGAAGATGGCTTCAAGTTCAAGGCCAGCCTGGGCTATGTAAGTGACTTGAAATCCAGCCTGCACTACATAGCAAGATCCTATCTCAAAAAACCAAACAACAACAACAAAACACGCCCAGGAGCCTGACCCCAGCCCCAAGAGCAAGGTGGGGGGAAGCGCCCCCACTCTGTCCACAGCACAATCTCCCCACCAAGGTCAGGAATCAGACGCACCGGAGCCTCTTAGCTGCCCGCCGTTCCCCGCTGTGTCCTGGTCCTCCTATCACATGCTGGGTGGAAGAGCAACCCCAGAGACAAGTCACCCCAGACCCCAAGGTGCAGCCCTACTTGAAAATGTGGTCTTTGCAGATGCAGTGAAGTCGTCCTGGATGAGCTCAGACCCTAAATCCTGTGGCCGGTGCTGTCACGAGGAAGTTACACGCCGTGTGCACACTTGTAATCCCAGCACTGTGGGCACTTGAGACGGGAGGATCTCAAATTCAGGGCAACTTAGGACCTGTTTCAAAAAATAAAAAGCCGGAGCCGGGCGTGGTGGCGCACACCTTTAATCCCAGCACTCGGGAGGCTGAGGTAGGAGGAGCGTTGTGAGTTCGAGGCCCGCTTGGACCACAATGGGAGCGCAAGGCCAGCCTGAGCTACATAGTGCGACCCTCCCTCGAAAAACTAGGGCCGGGAGTTTGGCTCAGTGGCGTAAGCGCCTGTCTGGCAGGTGTGAAGCTGTGAGTTCAATCCCCGGTGCCACAAAAAAAAAATAAAATAAAATAAAATAAAATAAAATAAAATAAATAAAAAGCTGGGCATGGTGGCATAAGTCTTTAATCCCAACACTCAGGAGGCTGAGGCAGGAGGATCGTTGTGAGTTTAAGATCATCCTGGGCTACAAAGTGAGTTCAAAGGGTCAGGAGTTTGGCTCAGTGGCTTAAGCACCTGCCAGGCAGGCACGAGGTTGTGAGTTCAAGCCCCAGTATCACACACACACACACACACACACACACACAAAAAGTGAGTTCAAGACCGGCCTGAACTGCATAGTGAGACCCTGTCTCAAAAAAAAACAATAGGGCCAGGGATTTAGTTCAGTGGCATAAGTACCTGCTTGGCAGACGCGAGGCTATGAGTTCGATCCCTGGTACCAAAAAAATAAAATAAATAAAAATAAGTAAATAGATAAATAAATATAAAACATAGGGCCGGGGATTTAGCTCAGTGGCCTAAGCGCCTGCTTGGTAGGCACGAGGTTGTGAGTTCAATTTCCAGTACCAAAAATAAATAAATAAATAAAAATAAAAGTAAAAAGTAACCGGTTCTTGGGAGGCTGAGGCAGGAGGATCACCGTGAGTTTGAGACCAACCTGGGCTACACAGGGAGCTCAAGGCCAGCCTGGACCATACAGTAAGACCCTACCTCGAAAAACAAGCAAACAAACAAATAAGAAGCCATGAGTGTAGTTTAGTGTGGAGTGTGAAGACTCTAGATTTGCTCCTCAGCACTGTAAACAAATAAACAGAAGGTCGAGGGGCACCAGGAGGGGTCCCCGAGCCCTGCAGGAGGGTGACCCTGGGCACCTTGACTTTGAACCTACAGCCTCCAGGACGAAGGCGTGATACTTTTCTCTCACACCTGTGCCCACCCCGCTAGTAACTTGGCCGCTTTGCTGGGGACACGCTGTGCCATCCTCCACGACACACAGTCGCTCTCTGCAGGCCAAGTTCCCCAGGGTTGGCCCCGACTTCCCCAGGGACACGATGTCCAGCAAGACTTCCAAAGGCTGGGTCTCCCACTCGCTCACCCCAGCTCGGGGGACCCCAGGAGCCCCGGTTCATGTCTGCGGGAGCCCAGAGCAGTGAAAACCCTTGGAGAAAAGGGGGCCAAGGGCGCAGGAAGTGGAGGGCGCGGGGACCCCGGGGGCCTCCAGTGGGCTTGCAGAGAATGTGCAGCTCCGGACTGAACTAGTCCAGATCGTTGGCATCCAAGGGTCAGGCTCCTCTCAGAGAAGGAAGGGCCCTGCCCCGGCCCGGCCCTGCCCTCGGGGCTCTGAGAATGAACTCGCTGGCAGAGGGTGGGGCCCGGCAGTGCTTCGGAGCACATTCAGCACACTGGACGGGACCCAGATTTTCCCCACGAAGAAGCAGAAGGAAGGAGACACGAACCAACAGATAGCGACAAGTCCAGGAGGGCGAAGCCAGACCCAGGCTCGGGCGAAGGGCCTGGAGGGGGGCACTTGCCGCTCCCGTCTCCCTCACTCCGAGTCCCTGGTTTACTCCAGCTCTCAGCATGTGTCTTCTAGCCAAGCGAGAAGGGCCAGGGACATGGGAGGGACCAGAGCGCCTTCCCCAGGGGTAGGGCGGTGTCCCTGGGGAGCAGGGGAAGAACGGTCCAGGTCTTGGGGACTCCCCTGCCAGGGAAGCAGCTCTGGCCACGTGCTCCCGAGAGAGGCCTCAGACCAGGACCCCCAGCATGGTCCCAATCTGGGGCCTGGGTGCCTGGCCGCGTGTCCACCTGCCTCAGACGCCAGTCACGCAGAGGGGCAGAGATGGTCACGGACGGGGTGGGGCCACTCGCCTGGAGCCAGGCTCTGCACCCCTGATGGGGTATCGGGGCTGCACCCGCTGGGTCCACGCCAGTCCTGGGCCAGGTGGCGCCCACCAGCCATCATCCCGAGGGCTATGGAGGTCACAGCGCAGCACACAGCTCAGTGACACCAGTGGGAGTCCCACAGGAGAAGTAGCTCAGCTCAGGCTGAGAGGGCAGGGTGCTGGGCACCCCCACGCAGGGCCTGGGGTCGCAGGGCACTGGCACAATGAGCTCGGGACGAAGGCCCTGCCGGCAGCCTCTTCGGAGTGAGGTGGGTTATCGGACCGCGCACAGCCGGGCCCTGCACGGCGCCTCACCCTCCTGTTGCAGGGCTGAGCCTGGGGGTCCCTGAGGCTGAAGCAAGGAATGTGACCCACCCTTTCATTTATGGTTTTTATTTTTATTTTTTTGGTACCAGGGATCGAACTCACAACTAAGGCACTGAGTTAAATCCCCGACACTATTTTTTGAGACAGGGTCTCACTATACAGTTCAGCTGGCCTTGAACTCACTTTGTAGCCCAGGCCGGTCTCAAACTCACAAGGATCCCAAAAGGGTGGCCCATTCCTGGGTGAAAGCGGACCATTTACCAGTGAAGGCCCTGGGCAGACCCCCGTGCCGCTGAAAGGGAGCTGCCCCCTTCACTCTGCTTTGGGAGAAGAAAAACGATAAACTGGGCATGTATTCTGAAGCCATAGTTTTTCTTCAAAGCACAGTGTTTAATATCCTTGTCTGTAATCCTAGCACTCGGGAGGCTGAGGCAGGAGCATTGTTGCAAGTTCAAGACCAGCCTGGGCTACAAGTTGAGCTCAAGATCAGTCTGAACTGCATAGTGAGACCCTGTCTCAGAAAGACAAAAAATAAAGTAAAATAAAATAAAATAAAATAAAATCCTTGTCTGCTTTCTGCCTTGCTTGTACTTTTTCTGTCCAACCTCGGCCCAGGGCTGGCCACGAGACCACCACCAGGGCCACGGCCACGTCAGCGGCCCGGAGATGGCTGGGCGGAAAGCACAGCAGAAGGCGGCTTGGCGAACGGTGAAGCAGTCAGTGACTGACAGGCCGCGGTCTCCGGAGAGCGCAGAGGGGACCTGCTCTCCTGCCCGGCCGGCCGGCGATTCGGCTCCGGTTCCCCAAGAAACCCACGGCCGAGACTGAGTCTCCTGCCGCGATATTCCAGACCCAGGTGGGGGCGCTGCTGGGTTCCTGCCCCTCGTCTCTGGGAACAGGGTTTAGGGGTTTCTGCCCCAGGCCTGACCCCGTGCCTGCATCATGTCCCACGGGTGGGGGACCCACAACAGCCCCAGCCGGGCCTCCCTGAGCTGGCACGTTTGACCTCGGATGGCCTGGACCCCTCTCCCGCTTCCTCCACGGGGGAGGGCCGGCCTGAGCCTGACGCTTGTCACCTCCGAGGGCTGCAGGCTGCGGGACTGTGGGGTGAGCGTCTCCCCACCCGCCGGGCAGCGAGCCCGCCTGCCGTCGCCCAGGAGCTCAGGGCTGAAGGAGGACACCAAGGACACGCACAGCACGGCCTGGGGGCTGTGGGGAGCGGGAGGGGCCAGGCAGTGCACCTCGGCACTGCCCAGCGTGGCTTTTTGTTTGTTTGTTTTGTTTTATTTTTGAGACACGTTCTCGCTATGTAGACTAGACTGGCCTCAAACTTGCAGTGACCCTCCTGCCTCAGCCTCCCAAGTGCTGGGATTACAGGCGTGCACCACCACATCCTCCTGCTAGTGTCCAGCATTGCTGAGCATGGTCTCCTGGGACACGGCAGTGAGGAAACTCCCCAGGGAACCAGGTGTGAAGTGTGCCTGTGATCCCAGCTACTCAGGAGGCTGAGGCAGAAGGGTCAAGTTCAAACCCAGCCTGAGCAATTCGGTGACCAAGTAAAATCCTGTCTCAAAATAAAGGATGAAAGGTGCGTGCCACCACACCCAGCATGAGAAGCTTTTATTACAGGCAGATCCAGGGTGCACTCGAGAGCGGCACGCAGGTGCACGAAGAAACGAGGGGCCGTTGCAGAGTGAGGACCCTGGGCGGCCGCGGCTCCCTTGGTTAGCAGAGGGCACATTCCAGCCTGGGCTCGCCCGCAGCCCGCCCCCGCCCCGAACCTGGAGCTGCCAGGGATTAAGGGATTCTCTGAGGGGCTAGTGGGCCCCGCGGGCACCTCCCACAGAGGACAGGTCGGCCTTGTGCTGGGTCACCGGGAGGGCAAGAGCCGGACCCGTGCCCACCGCCACCCGCTGCAGAGGTCGCCGAGGGAGCGGGAACGTGGCAGCCTCTGCCACCCACTTTGGGGGAGAGGGCTGATCCTGGGACAGGCAGGGGCGAGCTGCTGAGATCTCAGTGGCCGGCTTGATCCTGGCCGTGCCCCTGCTTGCAGCGCTTAGTCACCCTTGGCTGCGCGGGAAGGGCCGGGTTGTGTTGGGACAGGGTCCCCCGAAGAGTGCAAGGCACCTGGCCCGCTCCTGAGGCTGCTTGGGGCGTGGGGGTGTGGGACGTCCTGCCTGAGGGGAGCCTTGGAAAGGCTGAGCGCTGGGCGGAGCTGCCTGTTCTCGTGGCAGCCCGAGGATGTGGCTGGGCTGCGCCGGGTGGGGCCAGGTGGCCTCAGGGTGCTGGGCTCCAGGAACAGGCTCAGGGTCCACCGTCAGTGCACAGTTGTCACCCCCTGATTCACCCTGGGAAGTGATGGGACCTCTGGGGTCCTGCTTTCTCCTCTCCCAGGTTGGGTGACGCCTTCCGTCTCCTCCATCTCGGGCTCGGTTCCCTCCCTCTGCCGGCCCCAGGACCCTGAGTCGGGCCAAAGAGCCGGCCCCGCTGAGCCACACCGGCACGGGGGACCCTGGGGGAGGGCGCTTGCCCACCACTGCCATTCCCACACCTGGACGCCCTGTGGCGGAGGCTCAGGGCCGCCCCAGTGCAGCCAGGGCTCCTCCCTCCCGCTCTGCCCGCTGCGCGTGTGGGAGGCGGAGCAGCCTGTGTGGTTTGCAGACAGTTGAGGCAGCTGCAGCCCCGGCAGTGAGAGGGGAGCAGACTCCAGGGCGGGCCGGGCACGGGGCTCCCCATGCTGCTCCCGCCGCAGAGCTGGGTCTCCCCGTCTAAGGAGCTGCAGCTGTGCTTCCGGTCCCGCGGGACCCAGAGCTGACCTGGTCCTGGCCGCTGAGGGCTGCGGCTGGCGGGCGTGGGGCTCTGGAAGACGGCCTGTGCCCCTCTGGCCTCACTGGGTGAGGCAGTCGTGACACAGAGACCATCACAGCGACAAAAACGCAAACTCACCGCTGGGCCCTGGCCTGTTACTCAGCAAGGGCAGGACTTGTGCTCAGATGCCCTCCGGGACCAGAAAGGCTTTTTATTAAGAACGGTGTCTCTTCACTCCGGCCTACAAATGCCCAATAAATACCTAAAAGTAGAACAACCTGGGCGTGGTGCCGCACGCCTGCGGTCCCAGCGCTCCGGAGGCTGAGGGAGGAGGGTCCCCGAGTTTGAGCCCAGCCTGGGCGTCTGGAGTCCTCCCCCTCAGACCAAAAGCAAATATGGTGAGCAAAGCTGGACCTTCATTTCGCGGGACTCTGGTCAAATCCTTCCCGCCCTGTGGGGGCAGTTACTCACGGGCGAGTGTCTGTCTAAAGGTTGCCAGAACAAGGTTAATAGCCCTAAACTTAGCCCCATTATCACCCCCAAAGACTGAGAGCACCAAGACAAGCGATTTATGGGGACATTCGGCCATGTCTTCATCTCCACCGCCCCATGTCCGTCACCCGGGCTCCGAGGAGACCACAGGACCCACCCGACCCATCAGCCGGGAGTCCTCCCGTGGGCCACCTGAGGCCGTGCTGGGCTGCACCCTGGGCCACCTGAGTGGCCCTTATGCTGGCTCCCTGCCGGGGGCGGCCAGGCTGACGCCCCTCGTGCTGCCCACTCTAGGCTCTCTCCTCCCCTCCTTGGGGGGCAGCTGGGTCTTCGTCACACTCTGTGTCCTTCGTCTTCTTTCATGTTCAGTGGAAGTTTCCCCTGCAATCTTCCAGCTTCAGTTTGTTTTTTTTTTTTTTTTGCAGCACCGGGGATTGAACTCACAACCTCGCGCCTGCCAGGGCAGGCGCTTAAGGCACTGAGCCTAACTCCCGGCCCTGGATTTTTTGAGGCAGGGTCGCACTATGTAGCTCAGGCCGGCCTTGCGCTCGCGTTGTAGCCCAAGCCGGCCTCGAACTCACAACGCTCCGCCTACCTCAGTCTC
>RJWM01045701.1:0-12684 GCA_004363535.1 Dasyprocta punctata | reverse complement strand
GGAGGTCCCAGCTCTGGCTTGTCGGGCACAGTCACGGGGGTCCCTTGGGCGGCATCTTGCTCGCCCCAAATTCTGGTCCTTCCAGCAGGATTAGACCGGGGAGGCCTCCGGTTTCCCACAGATGCTGGAGGAACCCTGCACAAGAAACCCCGTGGAGAACGACCGGGCTTCCTGGATTCAGGCGCCCGCTGCCTGAGTGGAGAAGGAGCCAGAAGCCCAGGGTGGTGGCTCAAGCTGGCCTTCCCAGCCAGGTGTGATGGCGCACACCTGTCATCCCAGCATTCGAGGCTGAGGCAGGAGGATTGCTTGGAGTTCAAGGCCAGCCTAGGCTACAAAATGAGTTCCAGGCCAGCCTGAACTGCATAGTGAGACCCTGTCTCAAAAATACCAAAAACAAAACAAAACGAAAAAAAACAAAAGTTCATCATCTCAGCACTCTGAAAGGCTGAGGCAGGAGGACCGCAAATCAGAGCCCAACTTGAGCAATTTAGGGCCACCCCGTCTCACAGTGAAAGATGAAAAGGGCCGGGGCTGCAGCCTCCACCCCCAGCCCTGCACCGGCACGCAGTCCAGTAGCATGAAAACAGGCTCCCCGGGACGTGGGGACCCCCGTGCGCCTGTCCCGAGGAGGCGTCCTGGGTCCTGGGCCTCCCCCTGAGTGGGGTCTGCGGTCCCGGGGCTCTGGGCACGCGTTTGGGGGGGCCAGTGTGGGGCTGAGGTCTGGGGCGCGGCGGGCTCGGGGTTCGTGTGTGCAGAGCTGTGGGTTTGGGGCGCTCTGTCGGCCACTGGGCTGCCCCGCTGTCCTTTCCGTTTTTATCCCGAGACAGGGTCGCGCTAGGTTACCCGGGCTGGGCTCTAAGGCGCGATCCTCCTGCCTCAGCCTCCAGAGTTCTGGGATCCAGGCGAGGGCCACCGCGCCCAGACCCATGATCCCTATTTTCTGGGGAAGAGGCCGGGGCTGCTTCGCGCACCGCCCCCCGTGTCCCCCAGGCCCCCAGGTCCCCGCAGGGGACGCCGGCGGGTGGCTGCTGGGGTCGGGCGCGCGCGCAGCCCCGGGGAGCAGGGGGCTCCCGCCTTCAGGGGGCGCTTCCTGCCGCGCCCTAATGAGGTACTTGGGGAGCGGGTGATGAAACCGCAGCCCGGGTTGCGTGAGGCCGCCCCGCCCCCGCCACGTCCCCCGGGCCGCGCCGCCTCCCACGCCTCTCACTTCTCCTTTCCGCCCCGCAGCCGCGGGAGCCCGAGCGGCCCGGGGGTCCCCAGCCCCCGGAGGTGGCGCTGCCTCCGCGCTGTCCCGGAAAGGCGGGGGTCAAGGGCAAAGACCCGTGCTCCTTGGCCCGGGAGAAGGTCGGTGGGGCGGGGGGGCCTACACTGCCCGGGGGGCCTCTCTGGGTGTTAGTTGACTGACCCAGGGACCACAGCCACTGCTACAGAGGATTTGTGACATCCCGGCTCCTGAGATCTTCCCAGCTGCTCCCCACCGCACACGCTCATGCAGGGCTTGGGCCTGGGACCCTCGGCTCCTCCCCTGGCCTGGGCGCGCTGTCGAGGCTCAACCTGGCCCCTCTGTCACCAAAAAATGGCCATCTGTTCCTGTCTGGGCTGACCCCAGGGCCCAGGGCAGCGTGGGCACAGGAAGCCCTCACCACTGAGCTGCACAGCCGGCCTTAAAAAAGCTTTGGGAGCCGGGGTAGTGGTGCTCAGCTGTGATCCTGGTACTCAGGAGGCTGAGGCAGGAGGGTCACCGTGAGTTTGAGGCCAGCCTGGGCTGCATAGCAAGCTGCCCCCCCAAATCAATCAGTTCAAACAAATCAATCAATCAGTTTTATGGCCACTGTGCCCAAACTGGACACACTGTGCAGGGAACGTATTGTGGGTGCGGGGGACGACGCTCCCCATGGCGCCCGTCACCTTAAGGAACTGTTTTCAGGCCAGGGACAGCACCCAGGGCCTCTGCACGGAGCTCCATCCCGGCCCTTTTTACATTTCATTTTGAAGCAGGTTCTCACTAATTTGCCCAGGCTGGGCTGGAGTTTTCGACCCTCCTGCCTCGGCCTCCCAGAGTGCCGGGTTCACGGTGTGCACCGCCCCGCCCGGCTTCCGGGCACTTCCTGGCTCCTGGCCTTTGGCGTCCTTACCCTTCCTACCCGCCCAGGGCCGGCAGAGGGGGACACTCGTCCGCTGCTAAGTACGGGGTTCGAAGCCATGGCCTCCCGCGGCCGGCCTCTCGGGCCCCTGCTCCCCCTCCGACCGGGCCAGGGCTGCACCCCAGGGGCGGGGGTGCCAACAGGGCCCCAAACCTCAGCTTCCCCTGTGTGGCCCACCCCGCCGCAGTTCCCAGCACCCACATCTGGGGATGCGACGGCAGGCGTCTGCGGCCCGGGTGTGATTTGCATGGGGGACAAATATACTTGCACCCGTGCCTGCCGCCTCGCGCCCACGGCGCCCCCACACCTGGGCAGCCGGCCCGTGCTGGGCGGCTGCATTTGCATGGTGTATTCTGGGCCGGCTGTCAGCTGGGGTACTAAGAGGAAGTTGTTGAGGGAAGCTGGGGTGGAAGGGGGTCATGGTCACACCTGAGACCAAGCCAAGTGCGCTGCTCCCCTGCCTGTGGGGGTCAGAACTGAAGCAGGAGGATGAGGACGGCAGGAAGGGCTTCATGGAGAAATGGGTTTTTAGAGCTGGGTTTTGAAGCATGAATAGGAGTTGGCCAGGTGAAGAAGGGCCCAAAGGGGTTTCAAGAGGGAAATATTTGTTGAATGCAGAGGGAGGGGAGAGGTGAGGTGGAGCAGAGCAGACAGCAGGCAGAAGCTGGGACTGTCCTGAGGACAGTGGGCACTGTGGGCCATGGGCAGAGTCAGGTTGGGGCATCGGCCCAAGCGGCGGTCACTTCAGGGCTGGAGAGTTGCTCTCTGTATCCACCGGGCCTGGCCACAGAGAGCAGGAATCCCTGGGAGCCCTGGAGCAGCTGAGACAGGCCGGGGTGTGAGGGCCCAGCCCTGCCCCGTGCCACCTCCAGCGTCTCCACCAAAGTCCCCAGCGGCCCCTGCCCAGGACAGCCCGGGCTGGGTTTAAAGATGATAAACCAGGGCCGTCACTGGGGAGGCCGAGGCGGGAGGATCACACGTTCCGGCCCACCCTGGGCAAGTTAGCGATCTAGCGAGACCTGCCTCAGGATGAATGGGGACGCAGCTCGGCGTGAAAACCATTCCAAAAGGCAGATGGCAAATCAACCCGGTCGTCCCAGCTGCTGTTAGGAGGCTGAGGCGGGAGGAATTCCTGGGCAACCCCACCTCCATAGAGTAAGAAGTCAGACCTGGTCTGTACCTGCCCGAGATGGACTCACAGCCCCTCCTAGACCCAAACCCCCCACCCCTGCAGCGAGGGCCGGGGCGGGCCCAGCTGCCTCTCCTCTTCCTCGGGGCCCCGCACCGCTGCTCCTGCCCCGACAGCACGTCCTGTCTCCACTCAGGGCTCGGCGCAGAGCCCCCCGCTGTCTGGGCAGGCCGAGTGTGGTAACAGGCTGAACCCGGGGCCTCTGCCTGAGCCGCACCCCAGCCCTTCTTGTTTTATATTCGGAGTCTGGGTCTTGCTAAGTTGCCCAGGTTGGCCTTGAATTTGAGAGCCTCCTGCCTCAGCCTCCCAAGTGCTGCTCTGACAGGTGTGCACCCCCACACAGGGCCCGGATGGAGACCAGGGCCCCTCGGTTGCCAGGCCCCAGTGAACTGCACCCCAGCAGGAGGGGTGCCCCAGTCTCGGACTCTGCTCCAGCCGCCAAAACGACTGACAGAAGAGAAGGGACGCGGGCCCTGCCCCCCGGGACCGGGACCGGGCGTCGGGGGCATTTCCGGAGTCGCCTGGGCATGGGGACCCTTGGGGGACCTCTGGGGTGGGGACCACACTTGCCAGCCGTGGGAACCCGACCATTCCAGCCAGGATTAAAATTAGCCAGAGGTTAAATTTAGCAAGGACTCAGTGTCCCGGCCTGGGAGCCCAGTGAGGCGGCCCCAGGCCACATCCCGGGCGGCTCGGCTGCCCCCCGACGCCTCGCCCCTGCCCGCGTCTGCGTTTCTTCTCCTGCCTTGAGATGGGGTCTCAGGAGCTCGCTGTGCTGCTCAGACTGACCTCGGGCTCCTGGACTCAAAGGATCCTCCTGCCTCAGCCTCCTGAGTAGCTGGGACCATAGTGTCTGTCGCTGCCTGGCTAGAATCTGATTTTATCATTATTATGTTCATTGTTGTGGTGGCACTGGGGCTGGAGCCCCGGGCCTTCGCACTGAGCTCCATCCCAGCCCTTTTTGTATTTTGTTTTGAGACAGGGTCTCGCTAAATCGCTGAGTTGCCCAGGCTGGGCTGGAACTTGAGAGCCTCCTGCCTCGGCCTCCTGACTGCCTGGGATCAAAGGTGTGTCCAGCTGTGAATGTCCTAAGAGCTCAGTGGCAAGTGCTCGGTAGGGTCTGCGACCTGCGGGAAACTGAGGCGCAGGGGCGGCCGCCCTGCTGCAGGCCCGGCGTGCTGAGTGGTTGGGGGAGCGCAGGGCAGGCGGTGCCACCCGGGAGACCCCTCGGCCCAGGGCTCAGACACCTGCGTCCCGCGGCGCGCTCACGGGTTCGCCGGCAGGGGCTGCCCCGCGGGGCCCAGGGGACCGCGTGTGGCCCGGCGTGGCTCAGCCCAGGTGACTCCGCTCCTGGTCCCTGCGCGCCCCGCTGTGCTCCCCCGCAGCCCCCAGACCCAGGGCTCCGCCTGAGAGGCCCGGCGACCTCCGGCTGGGCGCAGCGCTCCCTGCGGTCCGCGCAGCTGGCGGGGGGGGGGGGCCGGCTTCCGCGGGAAAAGTTCCGAAACTCAGATAATTACCAGTGGCCCCGGGGAATGGTGTGCGCGCCTGTCCTCCCAGCCCTGGGGGAGGCTGAGGCAGGAGGATCACTTCGAGTTTGAGGCCAGCCTGGGCTCCGGAGGGAGACCCCGTCTCAAAAACCGTTTTCCTCCTTTTCCTGGGGGTGCCCACGGCGGGGCCCTCGTTTCCTCCTGCTAGGGCCCAGCAGGTCTGAACGCCTCGCATGGGTCAGCCGCACCCCTGCTCGGAAGGGGAAACTGAGGCCCCCAGGTCAGACGTCGGTCTTGCCGCGCCCCCGAGCTGGGGGCCCCTGCCCCTCTCCACCTCGACTCCGCTCCCCCTCTGCCCCCCATCCAGGTACCCGCTCGCCCGGGACCATGGGGAGGAAGAAAATCCAGATCTCGCGCATCCTGGACCAGAGGAACCGGCAGGTGGGTGTGGCCGCGCCCGGCGGCGCCTCGGTGCCCCGAGAGCGAGCGTCTGCTCGTTTTCATCATCACTTACGCATTTCTGCTCCCTGACACTGGGGCCCTTGTTGTGGAAGAGATGGAACTTGACATCGATGCACCCCACTCAGAGGGTTGCGCCAGAGGGAGGCCAGAGCGGGGGAAAGCCCAGAGAGACAGTGTGAGCTCTGCTTGGGAGGTCAACAAAAATTTGCCCCAAATGGGAGAGGTCATTTGGGTTGGGTTTTGAAGGATGAATAGGAGTTTGAGAATGAGACACAACTGGCCCTAGAAAAATAAAATAGCAGCTAGACGGGGTGGCGCACGCCTTTAATCCCAGCACTCGGGAGGCTGAGGTAGGCGGAGCGTTGTGAGTTCGAGGCTGGCTTGGGCTACAGCACGAGCGCAAGGCCGGCCTGAGCTACATAGTGCGACCCTGCCTCAAAAAACCAGGGCCGGGAGTTTGGCTCAGTGGCTTACACACCTGTCTGGCAGGCGCGAGGTTGTGAGTTCGATCCCCGGTGCCGCACACACACGCACACACACACACAGCGCACTTGGAAGCACAGAGTCGAGAAGCACAATCCAGGCGCCACCAGGGCCCTGCAGGTGCCCACGCCACCCCCACGTCCTTGTCCCGCCCCGCGCGACTCCAGGTGACCTTCACCAAGCGGAAGTTCGGCCTGATGAAGAAGGCATACGAGCTGAGTGTGCTGTGCGACTGCGAGATCGCGCTCATCATCTTCAACAGCGCCAACCGCCTCTTCCAGTACGCCAGCGCCGACATGGACCGCGTGCTGCTCAAGTACACGGAGTACAGCGAGCCGCACGAGAGCCGCACCAACGCCGACATCCTCGAGGTGCGGGGAGGCTGCGGCAGGCGGGCTGCACAGTGGAACGGGGCCTCGGCCTCTGGGCCCTCCTCAAACACAGCCGGAACTGAAGCAGGGGGCTCACGGGGCCGCGCCCCACCTCAGCGCGCCTTCTGCCCACGCCGCGGGGCTCCCTGGCCAGCAGCGTAGGGGCTGAGGGTCGGCTCCGTGCTTCCTGTCTGCACAGACCCTGAAGCGGAGGGGCGTGGGCCTGGACGGGCCCGAGCTGGAGCCGGAGGAGGGGCCCGAGGGACCCGGAGAGAAGCTGCGGAGGTTGGCGGGGGACGGAGGCGACCCAGCCCTGCCTCGCCCACGGCTCTATGTGAGTGACGCCCCCACACTCTAAACGGGGTCCTCCTGGTACCACTGGGCCCGAATCGGGGAAGTGAAGACTGCGAGAAATGCAGAGCCGGGGTGGGATGGGAGGCTTGAGTTTAGAGCTGATTCCCCAGCCCAATGGAAAGGGGAGGCTAGAGTTGGGCACTATAGCTGGGGCTTTGAAGGATGAATAAGAGTTCAACAGGCAGGCAGTTTCTTCTTGCATCCTTGACTCACCACATTCCCCAGGCAGCCCCTCAGTGCCGTCTTCCGCCCACCCCGCCTCTCTGCCCACAGCCGGCGGCGCCCACGATGCCCAGCCCGGACATAGTGTACGGGGCCCTGCCGCCTCCAAGCTGCGACCCCAGCGGTCTGGGGGAGGCCCTGCCGGCCCAGAGCCGGCCCTCGCCCTTCCGGCCCGCCGCCCCTAAGGCCGGGCCCCCAGGTGAGTGCGGAGCGGGGTGTCTGGGGGCGGGGCACGCGTCACCCCTAACGCGCGGCCTGCCTGGACCACGTGAGCGCTGCCCTGTCTCGGGGTCCCCTCCCCCAGGCCTGGGACACCCCCTTTTCTCTCCGAGCCACCTGTCCAGCAAGACCTCGCCCCCGCTGTACCTGGCCGCGGACGGGCGGCGGCCGGATCTGCCCGGCGGCCTGGCGGGGGCCCGAGGGGGCCTGAGCGCCCCGGTGAGTGACGGGCCGCGGGCTGGGGGCGGGGCGGGGCCTGGGGCGGCCTCAGTTTACCCTCATGCTCTCCCCAGAGAAGCCTCTACGGAAGCCTGCAGAGCCCGAGCGCCACGGCTGCCCCGCCCTCTTTGGGGGGCTTCCCTTTCCTCCCTGCAGGCCCCCCAGGTACCCCCCAGCCCTGCCTCCGGGGCCCCGTGGGGAGTCGGGCCGGGCAAAGGGCCGGGAGGGAGGCGCCCCCCACTCAGCCGCCCTCCTGACCCCCAGAATACAGCCTGGGGGACCCCCCGCCGCCCCCTGGCCTGCTGCAGCCCCCCGCCCTGGTCCCCTGGCAGGCGTCGAGGGGGGACCGACCCCCGGCCGTCCCCGCGCAGCCCGGGTGAGTAGCCTGGTCCCCCCCCAGTTAGAGTTGGGGTGCGCGGCGGGGCGCCCGGGTCCTGCGCGGTCTCCGGCCACTGCTGCCCCCTGGCGGCCAGCGCTGGCCCTGCACCTGCCCTTCCGGCCGCGCGGTCGCGGGGCGGCTGTTTGAAGAGGCCTCAGAGGAGAGGACGCCCCCTCCTTTTTTTTTTCTTTGTTCTTTTAATGATCTTTTTCGAGGCGGGGTCTCCCCGTGTGGTCCAGGCTGGCCTTGAGCTCACCGTGTAGCCCAGGCTGGCCTCGAACTGGTGGAGACCCTCCTGCCTCAGCCTCCCGAGTGCTGGCATGATAGGTGTGTCCCGCTCTTCCCATCCTCGCTCACAGCTTCCCGTTTCTCTCTCCGACAGCGGGGTGCGCAGCCTGGGAGAGGGGGGCACCTCGCCGCCTCCAGTCAGCGTCAAATCAGAGCGCCTGTCACCTGCCCCTGGGGGCCCCGGCGACACCGCCAAGTCCTTCCCGTTCCCGCTGCTCCTGCGGCCGGGGCCACTGTGCCGCCTGCCCCCTGCCGACGGGTGGCCGCGGTAGGGTGCAGGGGACCGGGGACCCCCGCGGTGGGTCTTGGGGGACACCTGCCTGAGTGGGGCTCCTCCCCCCTCCTCCTGTGCAATCCGCCAATAAAACTCGCGGGGTCCGGTGCCATCCCAATGCCCCTTTGTTGACTTCTGTTGTTTTGGGGTCTCTGGGTCCCCCCATCACAACAGGAGGACCCTGGGGGCAGGTGACAGGCCAGGCATGAGACCTGGTCTCAAGGACCCCAAAATAAAAATAACGGAGAGTCTGGGGGTGCTCTTCAGCCCCCCTGCACCCCGCCCTGCGTGTGCTCCGGTCCCCTCGGTCGAAGGGCTTGGGGGTCTGGGTGAGGGGTGTGACGGAGCCGTCCCACTCCAGGGACCCAGTGGGGCCCAGGCAGGCGCGTGGGTGTGGAGACAGCAGGCGGCAGGGGGAGGGTGCGAGGACTCACGCACGTGGCGGGCACCGGCCTGCTGTGGCCAGCTCGCCTGAGCCCTGGCCGCCCACAGAGGGCGAAAGCTGCCCTCCCGATGGCCTCTGAGAGAACCAGGCACAAGCCCAGGGACTGAGGCGAAGTGGGCCACGGCAGCAGCTACCTTGGGGGAAACTGAGGCACGGCTGGAGCCCATCCTCTTCTCTGAGTGTCACACAGCAGACAGGAAGTTGGGTCCAGCCTGGAGCCAGTGCCCTAGGGCTACGCCCAGGGTGAGTCGTTTAGCATGAGGGCTTTGTGGGGGCATGGTGGACTGGGAGTCATCCCAGCAGTCTGGAGGCTGAGGCAGGAAGATCGCTGCAAGTTCAAGGCCAGCCTGGATTAGTAGTGAGGCCCTGTCTCAAAAAACCAAAAATAGAAAAATAAAGTGAGCTGAGGTAGGAGGAGCGTTGTGAGTTCGAGGCCAGCTTGGGCTACAATGCAAGCTCAAGGCCGGCCTGGGCTACATAGTGCGACCCTGCCTCAAAAAACTAGGGCCGGGAGTTTGGCTCAGTGACTTAAGCGCCTGCCTGCCAGGCACGAGGTTGTGAGTTTGATGCCTGGTGCCACAAAAAAAAAAAAAGAAAAAGAAAAAGAAAGTGAGATATGTGTTTAATCCCAGCACTCTGAGAGGCTGAGGCAGGAGGATAGCTTCAGCCTAGGAGTTCTAGATCAGCCCGAGAAGCACAGAGAGACCTTGACGCAAACAAACACACAAAGATGGGCAACTTTCTCAGCGGGCACCGGGCCTCCGCGCGGTCCTTTCCCCAGCCCGGAGGAGCTGTACTTCCTCCGCCTGCCACGAGGGGACGCGCGACGCCTCGCTTGCGCCCTCCAGCCAGAAGTTAAAAATACCCTTCCTTACTTAGACTGTGACCTGGGCGACACTTTACGGGGCCCACACGGAAAAAATAGAAATGAAAGCCGGACGTGGTCACGCACGCCTGTAATCCCAGCATTCGGGAGGCTGAGGCAGGAGGACAGGAGAGGAAACAGGGTGGTCATGTGGCAGGTACTTTGCCCCAAGCCATTCCAGGACACACAGCAGCCGTGTGCATCAAGGCCAATGTTACGGCTAAGGACCTAAGCAGCTATTGAGGGGGGAGCCTTTAAGAGGCGGAGCCTAGCCAGGCACTGAGGTCATGGGGGCGTGGCTTTGGAGGCTATATTAGGACCCCGCCGTTCGCTGCTTAGGTTCCTCCCTTGTTCACTGACTGCATCGAGCCCGCAGCATCCCTGCCACCCCCTGCAGCGCCACAGGCTCAGGCGACCAGGGACTGACACGTCTGACACGTGAGCCGGAAGGAACCCTGCACTTCCGAAATTTCATGTATTGTGTCAGTGACCAAAAGCCAACCAGGGGTGACCAGTGACCAAAAGCCAATCAGGGGCATGGAAGTCCCAGCGCAGGGCAGAGAACAGAAATCCGGGCCGTTCCGTGTGGACCCGGACACAGATAGGGCCGGTGTAGGCCAGAGTCACTGGACCGATGCTGACGGTGCCCCTTTATCCCAGAGGGGCCCATTCCCAGCCCCGCAGCGGGTGCCGCAAACCCCGGCGTGCACGCGAGCCCCGCTAGGCTGTTTCCCCTGGCCCCGAGGCCTAGAGAGCGTTTTCTTCATGGCTGGGCACAGTCAGAGACGCTCAGCAATGATCAAACCCCAGAAGGACGCGCGGTAATAAAATGTATGCCAAGCCCAGGGCGGTGTCGCGTGTCTGTCAACTCAGCTACTCGGGAGGGAGGCTGAGGCAGGAGAATGGCCAGCTGGAGGCCAGCTTGGGCAACTTGAGATTCTGTCTCAAAATAAAATAACTTCACCTCCCCCATTCTCGTTGGGAGCACCGAGGTACACGGATGTTGAGTCTCTGATACTCCGTCCAAAGCCACGTGTGGGTCCGGGGACTTAGCTCCGTGGCGCAGCGCCTGCCTGGCAAGCGTCAGGGCCTGCGTTTGATTCCCAGTACCAAAAATCAAAACAAAACAAAAACAAAAAAACAAAATCAAAGCCATGTGTAGTGACGAATACCTGAAATCCGTGTAAGGCAATTAGGCCTTACCGTGACTGAGACAAAATACTACACATCCACAAGTAAGAGAAGTATATTTGGGGCAGTTCCCGTGGGTTCGGGCCAAGCTCGGCCACACAGGCGGCCCAGGCACAGACCAGACTACAACTAGGGTCCTAACGCAAACCAACGAGCTGGAACTACAACGTCCGGCATGCAGTGGCGAGCGATCGCTTTGCGATTGGATGATTATAAGCCCGTTGATTGGTTACGCGGGGCGCTCATCAGACAAGAGTCAGAGTTTAATTGGTCAGTTCCAGCTGCGGGCGGTATCCGCGCACTGCTTTCCCCACGGAGACATGGTGAGTGAGTGTCCCGCTGCGCGAGAGGTTTGGCGGCGGCATCCAGGGAGACACCGAGGGACGGGGCCCCTTCGTGGGAATGGAAGGCTCTTAGGGACGCAGGGTCGCGCCTAGGGCCTTAGTGCCTTCTTTGAGGGCGCAGGAGTCGCTGGGGGAGGGCCTGTGGGGAGCCCGCGGGGTCGTGCCCCTGAGCCTTCTAGGGTCCGTCGTTTATTTATTTATTTATTCATGCATGCAGATTGACAAATTTATTTATTTAAGCGGTTTGAGGCAGGGTCACGCTGTGTCATCCAGGCCGGTTTTAACACACTATGTAGCCCAGGCTGGCCTCGAGCTCGCGGCGATCCTCCTGCCTCAGCCTCCCAAGTGCTGGACTGACCGGTGTGCACCCCCCAAGCCAGGCTCTTCTGGGGGTTCTTGCAAACCTCTGGGGGACGCTTTAGGGACTTTGAGGCTGCGGGACCCCAAGGAAAAGACTGGGGACTCGTGCCCGTTTGGAGCCCGCGGGGGTGGACTGGGGTCCCGCTGGAGCCACTCTGGGAACAAGGGTCCACTGAGGGGGCCCCTGGGGACATAGGAGTTTATGTCAGACTTAGGGAGTCCCCGAGAGATGCGGCCAGGCCTTGGGGTCGGGGTGACCTCGGGGCCAGGCTGGTGCCCAGGGACGGAAGGGGACTCGGGGGCCAGAGCGTGCTAGTCCAGGACTCTGGCAGGGGTGCTGGGGTGCGGCTGAGGAAGAGCGGTGGTGGGCGGGGTTGAAGGTGGGGCCTGGTTCCGAACCGGGCAATGCTCTTGGGCGACGGAGGAAAGTAACCCTGATTTTCAGCAGTCTTGTGTTCAAGGACCCTAGACCCGGGAAAGGGCTTTGCAGGGTGGAAGGTGGCGGGACCTCCGGGACAGGGCCGGGGATGCAGCTCAGCGGCTCAGCGCCTTCCTGGCAAGCGCAAGGTCCTGAGTTCGAGTCCTGGTACCAAAAAAGCAAAAAACAAAAAGAAACTCCGGGACTGCGTGGAGCCAAGTATGGGGCTTGAGCAACCGCCCAGCCCTGCGGGGAGGCCTTAGTGGAGGAGGCAGCTTACTTCCCCTCTTCGGGCCTAGGTGAACCGGATGAGGGGGAAAAGGGCCCCTCCTTAGGGGGTTGCAGAGAGAATTAGGGGTTCATCAGTACGGTCGGGACAGCCGACCACAGGATTCTGGGAACCATGGGAGGGTACGGGGGTCTCTGGGGCAGGAGGTGCTGCTCTGCTGGGGTCACCCTGGTGGAAAATGGGGTCACCCAGGGGGGTGGACAGACGCTGGCTGGGGTGTGCCAAGTCCTGGGACGGGGCCTCTGAGAGGGGCCCCTGGACACCCCCAGCCACTCCCCAGAGGGCGCTGGCTCGCTGCACTGGAGTGGGTGGAACCTCGAACCACGAAGTTGTCGCCTCAGCCTTATTTTAGTACTGAGAAAAGTTTACCTGTTACAGGCACAAAGAAATGCCCCTTAGCCGGCTTCGTATTTTTAAGTTGTTTAATGGGGGGGCGGGGGGGGGCTCTCTGGGAATAGAGCCCAGGGCTGCGTGCTCTAACCTTGAGCAGCACCCCAGCCCACCTCATTTGTTTTGGATGTTTTGTTTTGTTGGGATGCGAGCCAGGGCCTCTAACACTGTGGCCTAAATCGGTTATTTTAATGGTGGATTTCTCCGCAGTCCTTCTGAATGCCCTTTTCCTGTTAAATCTAGCATATTTCTTTCCCCAAGCCATAGAGGGTAGAGAATGAAAAATAAATT
>RJWM01045700.1:0-12670 GCA_004363535.1 Dasyprocta punctata | reverse complement strand
ACAGATGCAAACAGTACAAAAAAGAACAATATCGCTGAAGACCAAGAAGGTAATAAAATGAGTAAAAGACCAAAGAAAAGGGGTGGAAGCACAAAAAAGGATAGCATCCCCATCTTCTGAAAAGGGCCTAGTTCAGTCTTTCGTTTTGATCAGAAATGGACTTTGCATTTTCATCGACTCTACCCTATTACATAACCTACGATTATCTGCTAACAGAATTTATATCTCAATACAAATAACATTACCCAAAGGATCCTAGGTTTTGAATATCTATGTAAGGAAGCCAGATTTTATCGTCTAGAAGTTAAAATGTCTAGGTCCACAGAAGAACTAATTGGTCTTTCTTCTGGGCAGAACATAGGCTGAAGAGGCTTTGCAGATAGTCCTGTCCCTGGCACATGGCCCTTCTACATTGGTAAAGGAGGAGCAGCTGTCTTGGTGTGGGGTGGGGAGCGGTGTGCTACAGTTGCTGAAATTTAGTAGTGGTACTACAATTTCAGTTATTTTCCCCATTCTGATTATCTTTCTCCCCCAACAAGAAAATGGTTTTATTTTTTTTAAACCCTGATCTAGGGCTCCTAAACCTCCAAGTAAGTTTGACTGCATTATCTGCTTCAAACTGCAAGCTCATATCAAAAAATCTCTCACTGATATTATAAAGAGATATCCCTTTTTGTATCCCTGTTTCAGTCCCCTAGTATTTCAGTTATCATTAATCAATTAATACTTACAGTACAGCTGTTACGAAGGGCATCAAATTTGCGCTGGATTTCATCTCTATGTGCCTAAAAGGTAAGAAGTTGATAATAAATTTTCACAGGATAGAATACAGTTCTATAAGCTACGGGTCAAATACAGAGAACAGCAACTTGCTCGAAAAGCCAAAAGCAACGTTGCAGCAGCCCCAGCATCTGTTTTGCAAGGAACTAATTAAGTCCTTCCCGGCATCAGAAATAAGTCACCAAGATACATGATGTTGTGTTAATAACAATTAACTATCTAGACCACACATGCATGTCCTGTATAATTATCTTCTTGCATTCATATTAACACCTAGGGACTACCAGGAGAAAAGGGAAAAAGTAATAAAGGATGAAGTTTTTACTGTCCTTCATGTGTCCTACTCCCCATTCTGAAAAGATGAGTAACTTTCCCTCTTCCCTCCCAATGACCCCTCCCCAGCCTGTTAAAGAGAGAGAGAGAGACATACATACACACACACACACACACACACACACACACACGTACAAGCACAGACACACAGACACACAGAGACATACATGCAGACACATACAGGATAACAGCCAGGAAAAAGTATAGTTTTGTTTTGTTTTGTTTGTTTTTTTAATCAAAAGTTAGTGCTGGGCACAGTGGCACACATCTGTGATCCCAGCTACTCTTGAGGCTGAGGCAAGAAAATCACAAGTTCTAGGACAGCCTGGGAAATTTTAGAGACCTGTCTCAAAACCAAAAGGGCTGGGGACACAGCTCAGTGGTAGAATGTTTACCTAACATGCTTGAAGCCCTCGGTTCAATCCCCAGCACCATGAGAGATTCAGAAAACCCCACACTAGACTTCGCAGTAAATAAACAGGCTTTCTCTGAAGCAAAGCTGTCCCACAACAGCAATGCTGGCTCAATTGACAAAAACTTCTTGAATACATGTTATACGCCTGACACTAGTAGGAAACTGGTACACATGGTCAACACCTTCATTTGGGTGAGGGAAGATAGAAAATAAAATAAGAGCCTGATCACAGAGTGGAAAAAATGCTGTGAACCATATAAAGAGAAGTCAGTAAAAAAGAATCAGATAAGAAGTAGATAGGTAGGAGTAGTGAAGGAGGGCTTCTTTGAGGAGGTGACATTTAAACTGAAACGTATAGGACAAGGAGGAGCCAGACATGTGCAGAATAGGAAAGGGCAGGAGGAACACCACCCGGACAGTCCCCGAGGCAGAAAGGGTTTGGTATATTTCATGAACAAAAATACACCTGAGTGGCTGGAGCAGGATTTTTTTTAACTTCAGACTGACCCTATAACAAGCATGACAAGTAAAGTTGCTTGTTAGTTTGTTGTTTGTTGTACCCAACAAAACAGAATAAACAAGACAGAAGACATCAGTGTGCCTTGGTAGTAAAGATGAGGACTGTCTTAGGAAGCTTTCTTTAGATACCATAACCCAACAAATTGAACTGGCCTACCACTACTTTGCATTACATGAAGAAAGAAAAGGTGTTGCCACCTTAAACCATGATATGTTTTATACCTACGTCTGTTTGATACATCCTGATTTCAGATACTTCAGGACCAATGGAATGCAGTATTTGGCCAGCCCCCTGTCTCTGTGGGTTCTGCACACACAGTTTCAACCAACCACAGATGGAAAGCACTTAGGGGAAAACTTTTCCTATGCACTGAATATACACAGAGCTATTTTTCTTGTCATTATTCCCTAAACAACAACTATTAACATTGTATTTTAACAGTCATGGGTATATAAATTTCATTTTTGTACACAAGTTATTCTAAATAAAACCAATACTCTTGATGAAATATATCTACATATTTAAAAACATTATATTAAGCATTATAAATAATCTAGAGGCGATTTAAAGTATACAAGAGGATGTGTGCAGTGGCTTTATGCAAACACTATACCATTTTATAATAAGGACTTGATCATCTGCAGACTTTGGTATCTGTGGGCAGGGAGAGGGTCTTGAAAACAATCTCCCACAGAATAGTGAGGGATAACTATATACTCTACCTTGTATTAAATTGCAAGTACAATATATTCTTTTTCTGAGTTGTGGTCAATTTTAGAAAAAGCAAGACAGTAAAAAACTAGGCCAAGGTGATGACAGGCAGGCAGGCCGGGACCAAAATTCTTAAAGGTCCAGTAAAGAATTTGGGATTCATTCAAAAATGCGATAAATTAGAAACCAATGGGGGGGGGGCTTTAAAAGAAGAGATACGACCTGATTATTTTTTAAAACTCATTGTGGATGCGCCAGCAAAAACAGATCAAAAACAGAACAAAAATGGAAAGGAGCAGAAAAACTACTGAGGTCAATGCTGTCATTCAAATGAGAAATGGCAGTGGCTTGCAGAAGGGCAATGGCAAAAAGAAGGCATAAGTAAATAGAACCGAAATCTCTTTTGGATGCACAATTAAAGGATTTGCTTAGGGTTGTAGAGGTTGACAGATAAGAAGCCAAGGATGTCTTAACAGACCTGAGAGACAAGGTGAATTACAGTACCATCTGCTTAGCCATGAAAGCCCATAAAACTATCCAGTTTCAGGCAAAGGCAAATATAGTCTTTCTTTAAAAAATAACAAAAATTTACTCTCCATAAGTAGGTCTTCAAGGTACTAAGTAAAAAAATGTTAGATCTGTGATATTTTCCCCAATATATCTATCATATTCCCATAAATTAGGTTTATCAGAGCAGCTTAGAGAACTTTAAAAGAAAAGACTAGTAAACTTGAAGATGTAGCAAGTAACCACTTTGATACAGAGGAAAAAAGCCCTGAAACTATGAACGAAGCATCAGTGAGCTGTGAAACAATTCCAAACAGCCTAATAATCATGTAACTAGAGCCTCTGAAGGACTATAAAGGTGAAACAGGAAAAAAAAAAAAAAAAAAAAAACCTGAAGAAATAATGACCCAAAGTTGATACAAACCAAAAATGTACAGTCCAGGGACCCCTAAACACGAGAAACAGGGAGAAAATTAGCCTAAAGGACATCATAATTAAACTGCTTAAGACAAATAAAAAGGACAAAAATCTTAAAACAAGCCACAGGCAAAATACATTACACAGCACTGGGTATGGTGGCGGGGTTGGGGGGGAGTCATACCTATAATCCCACCACTCAGGAAACTGAGGCAGAAGGATTGCTGTGAGTTTGAGAACTGTCTTGGCTACATAGTGAGTTCAAGGCCAGTCTGAAATGCATAGAGAGACCCTGACTCAAAAAATAAAACAACAACAAAAAGAAAACTAAAAACTAAAAAGACACATTACTCAGAGAAGCAAAGACAAGAAACACGGATGTTTCACAGAAGGAGTATTGAGGTGAGGAGAGTGAAGAGAACTAGAAGACAGTAGAGCAATAGCTTGAAAGTATTAGAGAAAAAAATTTTTTTAATTCAACCTAGAATTCTATACCCAGCAAAAATATCTTTCAAAAATAAAAATGAGATGAAAGCTCTCTCAAACATACAGAAGCTGGAAGACTTCGTCACAATCAGACCTACACTATAAGAAATGTTAAAGGAAGTCCTCTAGATTGAAGGAAAATGACAACCAAAACTTTGGATATATTACAAAAAGAATGAAGAACACTGGAAAATGGTAAAACAGAACAAAAACAGTTACATGAATAGATTTATAAAAATTTATTTTAAATTAGCATCCCAAATAATTTGCCCATATTTTTATGGATTAATTTAATAGACAATAATTGTTTTACAAAAATCAATTTTTTCCTTTTTTTTTTTTTTTTTTTTTTTGAGGCAGGATCTTGCTATGTCGCCCAGGCTGGCCTTGAGCGCACTATATAGCTCAGTCTGGCCTTGAATTCACACAATCCTCCTGCCTCTGTCTTCCAAGTGCTGGGATTACAGGTGTGTTGCCAGGGAAGAAAGGTTGAAGGGAAGAGAAGGGACTGGGAAAAAAAGAAGAATCAAAATATATCATGTACACGTACAAATTCCCTATGATGAATATGATCATTATGTATATCTAAAAGGTACCAGAGTAAACTTAATTTTAAAAAAATTGATCTGCTTTTTGCCCAAAATTACAGTACCTTCCAATGGTCCATGTGTTAAGGCTTAGTCCACAGAGGGGCACTGTTGGGAAGTGCTGTGTGGGGCCCAGCCAAGCACGGAATTATGAGATGTCAGCTCCTTCCTTCTGTGGTCAGGAAGTGAGCAGTTTTCCTCTGCTCTCCTGCCAGGCATTGCCTCATCATAAGCCCAAACCAAAGGGCCAGTCAATCATGGATTGAAGCTGCCAAAACTGTGAGCCAGAATACTTTTTCAAAGTTACTTATTTCAGGTACTTTCTTACAGTGACAGAACACTAACATACCAGAAACAGAGATATTAACTTGATGTGACAAGAATAATATTTATACAATGTAGGACCACTGCCATCTGCACTACTTGGACACCTCTTTTTTGACTAATGATCAGGTAGCAACCTGGCCCCAAGAACCACTCTACTCCATAATCACCAAAGACAAAAAGCCAAGGATCCTCCCTAGAGGACAAATAAGGCTTTATGTTTATCAATTGTAGGTCAGGGTCAGCAAATTGTTTCCTTAAATTAAGGGAAGATTGGTAAACACTTTTGACCTACTCAAATCTGCCCTCAGACCAAAAGCAAGCATAGATAATATGTAAAAGGATGTGGCTGTATTCCAATAAAACTTTATTTACAGAAAACAAGTGACAGTGAATTTGGTCTACTCACTGTATTTTGCCAATCCCTACTCCACATGACTGTTTGGTGTGAAATTTCTCTAAGACAAACCTATACTGAGGGTGGAATCAACTCCTTCAAAGCATAAGCAGTGATCAGACAAAAGTTCATTGGCCAAGACATGGGAACAGAAGCTCTGTTCCAGTGTCTTATGAATAGCAAAGTTTCCAAATAATACTGCACTGATAAAACCCCATTTAATTGCCGGGCATGGTGGCACATGCCTTTAATCCCAGCACTCGGGAGGCTGAGGTACATGGGGCATTGTGAGTTCGAGGCCAGCTTGGGCTACAACGTGAGAAAAGTCGGCCTGAACTACATAGTGCAACCCTGCCTCGAAAAAAATAGGGCCGGGAGTTTGGCGCAGTGGCTTAAGCACCTGCTTGGCAGATGCAACATTGTGAGTTCAATCCCAGGTACCAAAAAAAAACCAAAACAAAACAAAACAAAACACCTCATTTAATTGTCCTGCTGGAGTCTGAAATTTTAAATATCGATTGACCCACTAAAATTAACCATGATGAAATTTTGGATCATTTGAGCATATCTATGGCAACATATGATGCAAAAACTACAGTTATTATGGCTTTTTATTATTGATTGTGATACATAAACTCAAAAGGTAAAGGTAACCCTGTTGTAGTTGTGAGAAACACTGTAAGCATTTAACAACTAATGAGTAAGAAAATGATGAGACACATACTTAATGTTTCTTTAAAATGAACTGGAAAAAGGAAAACGCCAAGCCAAAAACCACAAAATAGTGTATACCAGATTAGTAAAATACATAAGACAAGCTTAGGAATCTCTCAGTGAAATATTTGAATGTCAATCAGGTGGTATAGGGAATAAATATTTATACTCTAAAAAAAATTATTGAGGACCATAGAGAGTACAAATGTTAGCACAGTAAAAAGTGCAAAATGATATCTAAGTATTATTACAAAAATCGTCTGATCTTAAGAACCATCACAGATCCACAAATCCACTTGAGAATGACCTAGGTGGCACTGGGGTGGGCTGAGCAGCCTACAGCCAGCCATGCCCGAGAACCAGAGGCATGCTCTTTGGGGAAGTTTTTAAGTCTTCACTAATTTTAAGGAAATTTAAAAGAGAAAGAATGTAAATTGCAATGTGGCCTTGATTAGAGGAAAGGGCTGTAGAACTGAGGAAAGGACACGGTTCAGAGGTCTGATTACCTTCTGATTCTAGATTCTGAGTCATGATTCTAAAATCCCTGGCTACCACACACCCATCCCTTTCTTGGTGATGTAGTCTGTAAGCAAGACCGTCACCTTACATGCCCCGATTTTACATCTTGACTATTGTGCAGATGGCTTTCTAATTAAATACAGGGCTTGATGTTTATGTAAAAGAATGAGAGTGTGGAGTGATTAATAATTTTAACAAATCGGAGAAGATGATTTTGGGATCCCATAATCACACTGTGCAGGCTTCCTTTCATGGGTATCACGAAGCTTCTGACTCCGAACTATTCAAATAGTTGCTCGACTGAAATCAGAAAAAGAACATGGGGGAGAAAGCATGTTCACGAGACCTTACTGGTGGTGAAGCCTACCAGACTATCTCATTCACATGATACATCTGTGCACTACAGATTCTCTTCCTTAAATGAAGGGATTGCATGGAGTTTAAATATAAAGTCCAAGTGGAAAACTTTTTCTACCAATAAGTAATGAAGCATCTTAAAAGAAGGTTTCAGTTTAAATTTGACTCTCCTGTTGGTTTCTACTTCACTCAATCTCAGCTTTTAATGGCCAATTTCAATGCAAATGCAATTAATAGGATGGGTAAAGTGAGAGTAGGAAAAAAGAAAGCGTTAGGAAAGCCAACAATGGCCTCGCAGCTGTCCCTGCCAAGCCTCATCAAAGGAGAGCTTCAATTTAACTGTGTTCCATCTAATTTGGCCCAGGAGCAGAGGCCAAACAAGGTAACTGCTCCCTTCCCAGGCTACAAGATGGACGCCTCTTAGAATTAAGCAATAATAGCCCATTTGACCATTGCCTTTTATTGATAAAACATCATGCTGTGAAGCTCACAAACCTCCTAGGAGATCATTTTAGATCCAGCTGATTTAATTTGATTGATGCTTGTGTTAGGGCTGAACGTTGACCTCAAACAATGAGAGAGAAACACATTGCATTTGTGACCCTCTTATTTTTTTTTCCTCGGAAACGAATACATTCTTCAGAACAAAGCTAACCACACCACTTGAGCAACAGCCACATGTTCTCCATAACCAGGTCTATGAGATAAATCAAGACAGGAGCTGGGTCTGGTGGTGCATACCTACAATTCTAGCACTCTGGGAGGCTGAGGCAGGAGGACTGCAAATTCAAGCCTAGTCTGGGCAATTTAGCAACTCAATGAGACCTTGTCTCAAAAATTCCAGCTATACGGATGTGATATAGTACAAAGGCCCTCGGCCCAATACCTTTTCTGAAAAGAAAGAAAAAAAAAAGTAGGGGATGTAGTCTATAGCCTCAAAAGTAAATAAAGCTAAGGCATACTGATAGAGGTTTGAATTTCCACAGGCCAGGTTTACAAATAGCTGTCTAACTGAAGCCACTTCTGCCATCATTTTGCAAGCCCTATTTTCCATCGCATCTTCATCTGCAAGAGAAATAGAGCCCCACTTTCTAGACCTACGGAGGTTTATTTTTTAAGATGCTTTGAAGCAGTGATCTCATCTGACTAAATGAAGTCGTGACTTGCTGCTGTGCTCGGCTTCTAGCAGCCACTAGATGCAGCACATTCCAACCTGCAGCAAGACAGGATTTAAAGGACTAATTTCCCCACAGATAAACAGCAATGACACATGCTCTATTTTATATCCTCCTCCTTCCAAACAGGGGCAGGATAAGATACATGGCCACTACCTGCCCTCCCAGTTCCAACAGAGCAGCAAGATAAATATGCCCTTCTCTGCTGCTCCAAAGGAAAAGGATTTGAGGAATTGCAGGCCAATACCCTGGGGAGAAAATGCTAACCACACAGCATTAGGCACATAGCAAGTTCTCATTAAATATGATTAAATCATTGATAGCTCTTTCTCTTTCTTTCAGAGCTAGGGTATTCATACAGGGGGAAATATTAATATATAACGCATTAATGACAGTGGTTCAAATTTAGGTGTCTCTCTAGAGTAGTTAAGAAATGCCGCCTTTCTGTCTGTCTCTCTCCACCCACTCAACTCCAGAAAATGTACAAACCTTTTTGGCATGTATTCTTGTAAATCGATGTCCTTCTTAGCTCCATATTGTTCTTCTATACACTTATTTTCTTTGCCTTTTTATTTTATTTTACTACCAGGAATCAAACTCAGGACCTTGTGCTTGCCAGGCAGGCACTGTTCCACCAAGCTATATCCCCGGCCCTGCCTTGTCATTCTTCTTGTGTCCTGTTTTACTTATTTGTATCTTGCCAAACTGCTTTCAATCCATTTGAAAACAAAGCAGAGTATAAACAGAGACATCACAACTAATTTTTGACAAATGAAATATTGAGTGCACATGGCATCATTTGATGAGTGTCCTCATAGAGATGATGGAACTTAAAGTCTCAATCGATATCCAGACTTGGCATACATCCTAGAAAATCTAAATTGCATAAGTATCTTCATACAGGAGTCACTCTGCATCACTAGGATCATGTAAAAGCCATTGTCCTTACTGGTCCCATAAGACTTTGGCCTAGAAGATCACATTCCCAATTTGATTCAAATAATAATGTTATGGGTTGCATCTAGATGTCCCCCCAAAGTCTCATGCACTTATGAGACTCGGTGGAACTTCTCAGAGTTGGTTGGATCTCGGGTATGTGATACTGGGATTAAGGGTGTGTGGTACTAATTGTTCACTGATTGCATTAGCATAGTTCTGGGCAAGGATAATGGAAGCCCCACCCTGGGTGTGGGTGGCACTAATCAATAGGCTTCTAGCCTGGATGAAATATAAAGGAGAGAGGGAAGGCAGGCTTGCTGATGCTGCTCCTGCTGCTCCTCCTGCTGCTTCACTGCTTTCTGCCTGACCTTGTTTATTTCTCCTCGGCAATGCCCCTCTGTTATGCCACCCTGCTTGGAGTCAGCCGACTATGGACTGAAATCTCTACAAACTGTGAGCTGAAATAAACCTTTCCACCTTTAACTGTAGGTCTCAAGTATTTTGTCTAAGCAACAAAAAAAGTAACTAAGACAAATGGGATCCCCAAACTCAACAAGATAACTTCTAAGAATAAAAGTAGCTTAAAGACACACACACACACACACACACACACACACACACCTTTTAAACAAGGTAAATCATAAGCAAAAAATGAATGTGCCTGGCCATCTATAAAAGTAACCGCACTCTAAGAAATGCCCAGAGATGTTCGCTGATGGAGATAGGGCCATCATCCAAGGTGAGTCACAATGAAAAGGTACCTGTTTAAATGCAATCAGCAGCTTTGTGTCCATCCAGGAAGAGGGCACCCTGACCAGCAGGCATGAGTGTGCCCATCCACTTGGCAGGTACAGTATATTTCTATGAGAAATGTATGTGCTCCGTTGACACTAGCCATTAAATCTCATTCAGCTTTCTAGTCTTAAGAGCCCAGGGCCACCAAGCGGCCTTCTAAGAATAGAGTGTTCTAACTAGACTTCCCTGAAATGGGGGGAAAAAATATATGAAGAGCTGACACCCCGAGTGTCACAGTCAATTCTACAGCTATATTTCTCTCTGTAGGTTAGTGAGCTGGCATTTTATACAACTCTTGTTAGGTGGACCTGGATAGATTCCTATAAGAATGATCAGCTACGGCAAAATGACCCAAAAGTCTCACATTCAGACTTCCGAAAAGAACTGAAATCTAAATCCAGTGACAGACTTCCAAGTTCTACCTCCTGAGAAAACTCTCCAGCTAAGTAGATTATACTCTCAGAAAGAGGAGGGAAGCCAGCTCCTTTTTAGAGAAAGAATCTCTCATTCAGAAGACTTTCCCATCCAGATCCTACCAGAGGCATAAAAAAGACATGAAGCAGAATCACCAGCCTTAAAAAATATAGTAACACAAATGAAGTTAATAAAAACAAAACAAAAAAAAAACAGAAATATGGTAGAAAGACTACTGTAAGACATAAGACTATTATTATTACTTAAGTGATTATTAAAAACTAAAGTAGAAGACCAGGGTAAACAGATTGTCCAAAACCAAAATCTGAAACATAAGGAAGACCATTTCGAGGTTAAACAGATAAATAGAGGAGGAATTTTTCAAGACACTAAAGAAAGCACAGATATAGTAGAGAGACCGTATACTGATTCCAGTGAAAAAGTCTGTGTAAGGCAATTTTTCTGCCCAGTAACTATCTCCGTGAATCACTTGTTCCCTCTTGAAATCTCTACAAGTGAGCAAAGATCCTCTGTGCCATACTCATCCAAGCAGAGACCACACTCATCCCAGCAGAGATGGCTTACCCTGAGGTGCTGTTCACAGACCTACCGTGAGAGCCTGAATCTCCTCCTCAGCTTCCGCAGTCGTCTCCTCCAGCTCTGTCTTCGCCTGACGAAGCTGGCTCTCCAGGGCAGCCCGGGCAGCCTGCAGGGCGGTCAGTTGGGACTCACGTTCTTGCAGGGACAGTTGCAGCTCTGTGAGCTGGCGCTTCAGCTCTAGTTTCTGTTCCTCATGCTCCAGACTGACCTGGGACAAAGACAGAGATGCTCTGTTGACCTTAAAGGAAGACGAAGTGAAGATGTGATCTGCTGTTCAACCTGCAGCTTAAATCTGGTCTCAGAAATAATTTCTCAGCACTCAAGGCTGGGGGTTGGGGGGCGGCAGATACGATTGGTCTGACTTCCATGTACCTCAAAGATTAACAGGAGTGAGAACGCACAGGAGGATGTATAGCCTGTCCTCCAGATCCATGGGTTCTGCACCTATGGTTTCAACCAGCTATTGTTTGAAAATAATCAGAGATGAACAACTGTATTTGCACTGCACATGTCTAAACATGTATGGCTTTTTTTCTTGTCATTATTCCCTGAACAAGATAGTATAATAACTATTTACATGGCATTTACATTGCATCAGGTAGTCTAGAAATGATTTAAAGTATACAAGGATGTAGAGTTTATGTAGGTTATGTGACAGTTTTATGCAAATACTACTTCATTTTATATAAGGAACTTGAGCATCAGGATTGGTTGCTTTGGTGTATTGTTATTGTTGTTTGCGATCCTGGAGCCTGAATCCACGGCCTTGTGTGCTCTACCAGTGAGTTACATCCTTGGCTCACTAGCTGACACGCTCTTCCTTTCCTCCTTCCTTCCTTTCTTCCTTCTTTCCTTCCTTCCATTTGCGAGATAGTTGCTCAAGCTGGCCTTAAACTTGTAATTCTCTTGCCTCAGTCACCTGAGTAGCTAGAATTACAGGCATGCACCACCACACCTGGCTTGCATGGCAGATTTTGGTCTCACTAAGGGATCCTAGAGTCATTCCCCTATGGATACAAGACTGTATATACTAATTATCCTTTACAAATGTCCAAATGACTAGACAGATTTCAAAAAGAAAACCACACAGCAAAAATTTCTAATGAAAAATGATAATTTTTTTTTTTTTTTGGTCTTTTTGAGACAGTTTCACTATACAGTTCAAGCTGGCCTTTGTAACCCAGACTAGTCTCGAACTTGCTACAATCCTCCTGCCTCAGCCTCCCAAGTGCTGGGATTACAGGCGTACACCACCATGCCCAGCTCATGATAATTATTCTTAAAGAGAAAAGCAATTAAAGGTAAATGGGTATAAATAATATCATATTAGTAACAGAAACTCCTTTACAGTTAGATA
Source organism: Dasyprocta punctata (assembly GCA_004363535.1). Classification (NCBI taxonomy): domain Eukaryota; kingdom Metazoa; phylum Chordata; class Mammalia; order Rodentia; family Dasyproctidae; genus Dasyprocta; species Dasyprocta punctata. The sequence goes on along the minus strand of RJWM01045700.1, from coordinate 323 downwards.
AACAGCAATGACACATATTCTATTTTATATCCTCTTCCTTCCAAGCAGGGGCAGAATAAGATACATGGCCACCACCTGCCCTCTCAATTCCAACTGAATTATTTTTAAATAGTCATGCTCTAATTTATTCTCATTAGATACCCACATTAAGGTCACATGTTGAGCTAATAATTCCTCCCTCTGTCTGTCCATCCATCCACGTATCTACTCAATGTTTCACTCATTCATTTAGGAAGAGCTTATGCAGCAATTTCTACATAAAAAGGAATATGGAGATGAAAGATAATCTCAGCCTTTATGAAAACAACCATTCCCACATACTG
>RJWM01045699.1:0-12688 GCA_004363535.1 Dasyprocta punctata | reverse complement strand
TTCTTGTGCTGTATTTCTGATACCCTTATTATTATATGTCTGGGTGAGGATTTATTTTGGTTGTGGTTAATTGGGGTTCTGTATGCCTCAGTTACCTGTATTTCAGATTCTCTTCCCATGTTTGGAAAGTTTTCTGCTATTATTTCTGTGAATAGTCTTCGCAGGTCATTAGTATTGACCCCTGCTTTTTCATTGATGCCTATTAATCTTATGTTATTTCTCTTGGCATCTTCTTGCAGCTGTTGAATTGTTGTTTCTTGGTTCCTTACTATTTTTAAGAGATCTTTTCTTTCGTGGCCATGATCTCCCATACTGTCTTCAAGATCTGAGATTCTATCTTCAGCTTCATTTAAGTGGTTTTTCAAACTTTCCATGGAGTTTTTCATTTCTTGCATTTCCCTTTGCATCTGTTTCATGCATTCTGTTTCTGTCTTATATTGTTCATTCAAAGTTTCAATCATTTTCTTAAGTTCTTCTATTTTTTTGTCTTGCTCTTCTTTAGATACACTCAACGTTTCTTTAATAATGATTCACATTTCATTTTTTAGCTGAGAGAATATTTCTGATTTGGATTTCTCTATAGTTTCATCAAGCTGTTTCTTTACTGCATTTTCTACCATTTCAGAAAGTTCATTTGTGTGACTCCCACTGTCTTCCATTTCAGTGTCTCTTGGGTTTGTTCTTAGTGGGCTGGGGGACTGAGACTGCCTCTTGGTCTTTTGTTTTGTCTTTTCCTTCTAGAACCTATGTGCCTCTGTGTCCTGCGAGGCTGGCCGGGCATTCCCCTGAGGGTTGCGTTGAGTCTTGGGTCACACTGAGTCGCGGGACCCGGTAGAGCTGGATCCTGTGCACAGCCAGTGAGGGTGACCTCCCAGTGTGTGTGGGTGGAGTCTCCACCTTAACTGGGTGAGCGCCAAGGCCTCCTGGTCCCAGGGAGCTAGGCAGAGTGTACCCCAGAGTATGATGCTGCCAGGACCCTGAGTCTAGCTGCAAGGAGTTCAGAGCAACAACTGTGTCAAAACTGTGCATGTTAAAAGAAATGTTTCAAAATTTTAACACTGAATGTAATGGTTAATGGTTCAATGGAGTTTTGTTTTGTTTTGTTTTGCTTCTTACATTCTTGCATATTTTGTATTTTCTCAAACTTGCTTCTATCAAGTATACAATGTGGAAAACATTTCTTACCTTTGTTCATTATATAACAAAAAAGAATCTATAGAACATTGGAAAAATATGGATCATTTTCAGATTTCATTCTTACTGTGAATTTTTCTTTTAAAAATAATATAGCATTCATAACATTTATATTTCTTGCCAATATTTTTCATTTCTTACCTATTATAAGTAGTATTTGTGCACTTATAATTCAGTAAAGCTAAGAATTCTTGGTTTTTCCCATGCATATAGATTGTACGCAATGATTTCAAATGTTCCAAGCTTCATTTTCTGTATCTATTTGGGTGTTTGATAACAAGTGGAATGCTATATTTACAGATTCATTAGTATTCTTAATTATTCTAAAAATATTTTCATGGGGAATATATTCTCCATAAGTTATTTAAAAAAAAAAACAGCAAAAAAAACATTATTAGTTATATAAATTCTAATTTTACTTACATCATGTCAAAAATTATATCTGTGCCATTCCAAAACTCCATATATAACAGATTAAACTTGGGAGGTAATAATTTGTGCTAGAAGGTAATATCTGCAGGGGAGAATCATGATTATTTTGTATAGATTAATCATTTTTTATTTAAGATAATTCTGAGTTTAATATGAAAATAGTGGCTAACATTGTATGTAGTACAATAAGACGATGGTTATGACAGCTCATATTTATTGAAACCTAAGGAAATTTATCCTTAAGTGAAGGACAACAATCTAATGATTACCTTTAAAAAGAAAAGGAGAAATCTTTAGTTCAAGCGAATAGGGTTATAAAAAATGGAAAAAGTAAAACCCTTAATTTGTTACTTATTTCAGTCTGTACTTATGGTGAGTGATTTATAGAATCAGCTAGTTGTTGGCACCTTCTATAAAAATTTCACTTTTTAATCATTTTGTGGTCTTTTGGCTGAGATAAAGTGTAAAACCTTATTTTTAGGGATGATAGATTTGAAACAAAACACATTATAGTGCTAAGTACATGATCTACTGGCCAGCTACCTTGTAATGAATTTCTGTTAGCTATTCTGACCCTTTGCAACCCCTTGAAAAGGGTATAAAATAGATTTTTGAGAGATTTCTGTTCCATTACATTGTAACAAACGTGCTGAACCTAATGTTTTTCCCATTGTTTGTGTTTATTTATCTGTTTATTTTACTGTCAGAGTAATAGAGAATAATGTTAAGCCAGGTGGCTTTTGGTAATTATAAAATAGAGTTCTTTTGGTTTACCTCAATATGCTACTAAGGTAAAAGTTTTTCAGATTTTTCTTAGGAATATATGAAGGTGTCATAGTAAAGTTAATGACAAAGATTGCTTTAAAATACATGATGATCTCCTCTGAAAAGCATTTTTGTGAATTATAGAAAATAAAAGATGTAACCACATGTATTATAATCGAGTTAATTTTTTCCAGCAAGGAAGTTCACAAACTACGAGTATTGAATGTCTACTGTACTCACCCCAAAAAAACAAAGATACAAAGAAGAAATAAGTTAAAAATGATTCGTGAAATATTGCTTCTTCTTCCTACTTAAGATGCTGTATTTTTAAAACTAGAGTCCACCAAAAGATGTACACACACTTCAGGAAAGGAAAAATAATAAATGTCTGAAAGCTAATGGCCACCACTTTGAGCATCTCTTGTATTTGTGGAAGCCAAAATGTAACATATTAATCGCATCATATCTCAACAAATTTACAATTAAAATTTCTGCAAGTTTTTCTTTTCCTGAAATCTGTATACATTTTTTAGCAGACTCTGTGTATACTTCTTAATGCATCGTATACTGTGAGATAAATAAAATGCCTATAGTTTTTTGTAAAAAGTCTTTTTATAAGGCAGAAAGAGAAAAGGGAAGAGGAAAAGATATAAACCTGTATGTATGTATATGTAAGATAACTAAAATGAACACACTGTTGAATCTATTCGTTATTGAGAACAGTTAATGCCCATATGATTAGATTAATTTTACATGTCTATGTCTGTTAATGTAAGTAACCATTTTGAAGATAACGATACGCAATATTGAAACCATTGTCAAGTTTCTATCATCCGATTTTGTAAACCTGCAGTGTTACTGTTGTGTATTTACTCTAGTCTTTTGTTTGTCTCTTTTGCTTGTTGTCTTTGTTTTATATGTCTTTTTTTCTGTTTTTTCTTCGCTTAAATAAAAAAAAGAAAAAAGTCTTTTCATAGATATTTAATCAATAAATATTTATGACAATATTTATTATTCCAGTCATTTCTATTGCCCAGATAAATCTTCCCTACAGGCATTTTTCTATAAAGGAAATTGTGAACATAAGTTTTATTGCAGAAATGAAGTTGAAAGTGTGAACTTGAGGAAAACTGAAGAGTATAAAAAATCATTAGCTTATTATTTGTAGAAGCTTACTATCTGTAGAAGTTAACATGAGATACGATGCTGTCCAGGTAAAATTAGCACTTTGTTAATAAAGAATAAGAGATTTCAAAATAAGTTAGGTAACATGCAGTTTCTGGCATAATTATAATATAGGTAATTATTTTAAATTAAGAACATAAGATTGAGAGCCAACAACCAGAGTTCTAATTCAATTCTGCTGTTAACTGTCACATCTAGTGTAACATAGCTTTGGGCACATATGGACACTGAGAACATGAAAGATCAGTACCAGGAGTCCAAAAGTCTGGAAATTTATGTCACTGATCTGCCAGGTGGGAATTTTGTAGCTAGGCAAGTAGTGAGAGGCCAACTGTACAAGTTCAAGTGTAGAGCTAAGACATAAGTATTGCAAGGAATGACTCTTAGAGGATAACCTAGCGTGAGTAACTGGAAAGCATAATCAGCACTATGGACATAATTGTAGCAAACCACGTATTTCTCAAGTTTTTAATAGATAGGACCCCCTCTCTTCTCAGAAAAAGCTATTTTTAGTCTTTCACATCTTTTAAAGGGATACCGCAGTGGTGGCAAACCTATGGCACTTGTGCTGCAGCAAACTGTGTCACTGAAAGCTCTTAAAGTTCACCATCACTGGTATGTGCTATTAATAAGCTGTATGACAAGGGTGGATTGATAATCCCTAAAGCCATTAAGTTTATAATGTATGAAGCTCTTACTACATGCCTCTAGAACTATAAAACAACTAAATAATAATACTAAATACTAATACTTTAGTAGTAAACTATGAAATAGTATAAAGAAATCTAACAAAATTACAATTGTTCTAACATTAATTTAAATGTTTTTCTTAAAATATGAAATGTCAAAAGTATTTGATACCCTTGTATTGCCCATGCCTAAATTTTTTTAAACTATCAGAGAAACTTAACATCCTATGTTTACTTTCAAAAACTGAAGCCACTGAATTCTTTTATCTGTAAGGTAAATGTATATACTATATTATAAAGAGGTCTTTAAAGACACATTTTGTTTCAGGTGTGACATTCTGAAAGTTTTAATATAAGCTATTAGAAAGAAAAGGATCCTGAAAGTACACTTTCAAAGATAAAGGTACTTTTTTTAAAAATTAACTTTATTTTTACTTAAACTATGGTAACATTTGCTGAAAATTATTTGGCCAAATTTCAGTTTGACAAATAATCAATTTATTAAGTATCTAAGAGGCCTAAAATTGTCAGAACAAATATATCATATCTCACTTTAGATGTAAAACATACAACATAGCTATTCTTCTACCAGTGGCAGGGGCTGAGGTATATATAGGTCTTGATCCAGAAAAAAAAAAAAATAGGTCATTCACTTATATATTGTAGAGCATTTAAGAAATACTAGGCACCTCAAAAATTAGCTAGAAAAATAAGCATTTAGTGGCACAGGATTGAACATCCATGTTGAAATTGTCGCAGCAAAGTTTTAGTGATACTAAAACTTAAACAAAAATCATCAATAACTTGACAAGTGGATTACTTAGTAAGCTGGCTTTTGGTGGACTGATTTACTACATTTACTTTACTGCTTTCCTTTCAAAATAAATCAGTTTACAGGTATATAAAAATCAAAAGAATAACAGCAACAAAAGAAAATGACAAAGTTTAAATGGGAATAAGACTTGAGAGGTACATCCTTTTAAGACCTAAACATGTTGCTGCTCAGCCACCAAATAACTAGTTTTCGGTGACATATGAAAAACCCAGTTAGGCAACTCATAAGAAAGCTAAAAACAGACAAGTTACTCATGAAATGTTCAGCAGTACTTTGGAGTGTCATAAAGAAATGTTGAAATAGGAAGGTCACATGGAAAGTGTTTCATAATGTTTAATTTTTAATTTCTGAATGCAGAAAACATTTAAAAATTATTTCAAAATATATTCTTCAATGCTATTTACTTTTTAAACCATAAAAAAGTTGAGAGAACTAACTCATTTGCCAGTTTTCTCAAATATTTCTCATTCTGCAGTGACTCCATTTAGGAAGAAAAACTCACTACCATTTCCTCTTTTCATATTACTTGGAGACTACTCCAAACTTTAATCACCTTTCTGATCTGCATTCATGCTTTCATCCATCACATCCAAGCAGTATTCAGTTCCGCTCACTTGCCTGTATCTACCAAGACTGATATATTCACCTCCCTTTCCACCTCTAATTCCCATACCCTAATTCAGACCCTCATCATTTTTATATGCATAACTGTGACAACATCCTATCCTAAACTCTCAATAAACTCTTTCCAGTTCATTTCTATTCATGTGTGGTCCTTGATTGCAATAGGATAGTCTGAGGCAAGGTCCTTGTGAAAAATCCTTCTTCTTGAGAAGGGAAAGAATTCTAACTCATCTTTAGATAATTCAATGCCTTCCTTAGACTAGGTACTTCAGCAAATACTTAAGCAATGGAAACTTTTAAAAATATATTACAGTTTTACACTATACTTTCACTTATTTCCTTATATACCTTGATTACTTTCTTCAGTTTCTGAAATAAAACATAAAACACTTTATCACCTTTTCTCTGTAGTATTTATGGAAGTGATTGCTAAGGATACACGTTATTTGTTAAGGATACACATTAATAACTTTGAAAGAGAAATTACAGTGATGTAATAGTCTTTCTCCATCTCCATCATTTTATCTTTCTTTTTATCTATATCTTAAATCTTAGAATGACTATTTCTAGGAAACATTTACTGTCTTAAGTCTTAAAAATTAACCAAAGTAAATAAAATAACTTTTTGATATATAATTTTTTACCCACAGTTACCTTGGCTATTTAGTAAACTTGAAACATAAACTTCAGATTTTTGCAACCATCTTTTCTCATTTTCTGAAATCCAGGAGTTGGAAGATATTATATATAACCTTATATATGCAATCCGTCTGGGAAATATTTACTTTCTAAATCCCAAGAGCAAAAATGTAAATTTTAGTGTCACTGTATTTGTCTGTTAAGTTTTGGGCACCAGTGTATTCAGTTCCTTTGTCCTAGCTGAATAAAAACATGACTATGTAAGAATTGTATCTGTATAAGAAAGGATAAGTTGATAAAAAAAAAACTTTAAATCTTGGTCACAAATTGATTTTCCTATTAATAGATACTTTTTTTTCCAAACCCATTTTAAGGAGAAAAAGAAAAACAAACAAACAAATTTCAAAACATGTCAAAGGGTAACAATGGTACATATATTGCGTATTGTCATCCCTGAATCATTCGCCCAGAGCAAAAATGATCTGCGTTCAGTTGTCTAAACAATACCAGCACAAATCTTTCTCTTCAGTGAACTCAAGAGAAATCAGTAGTATAAATATTTTAACTATTTTTGTATACATGTACATGCACATATACATATGTTACTTTCAGCTTCTCACACTAATAAGACTATACAGTGTTCACACATGTCTTACTTATTTCACTAATGAGTATAGTATCAAGTTGTATTAATAGATACTTTAAAAATTAATGCAGATTTGTTTACAGACTCTTATTTCTCTATTCTACTCTGTTACAAAGGTCACTTTTATATTCCAATTTATCTGATGCATGCTGCCTTGGTGCCTAACAGTGTAATAGAAAAATGAAAACCTAAACTGATCAAAAGTGTCACTTAACTGGTGACTATGACTTACCCTAATGTAAAAATGTTGTGATGGATTTTATTGTAGTGGCTTATAGCCTACAAATGTACTTGGTACAAATGTTAATCCTACTGATTTTATCTGAATTCTTAACAAAAACTTTGTTTCTTTCAGAATTAATTTAAAAATTAGTTTTAAGCTGAATTACTGAAGTTAGTATTGATAAGATTTTTAGCAAATAGATTTGGAGTTCATGCATTAAGTTATTTTTCTAACAGTCTTTCCTTGGTGTAATCTTGACTCTGTTTTCAAGGCTGAATGTTGTGATCAGTAACTTATCAAGTATAAGAACATTATTGATCAGATAAGTCCATGTAGTTTCAGAGTGAGAATATTTGGAGTTTGAACTGCTGTTCTGTTCCTTGCTGTCTTTATACCTCAGGCAATTTATTTAACCTCATTGGGTCAGAATTTTGTCTTACCACATGAGTTAGAAATGTTCTGCAAATTAATGTATTCAAAGTGCTTTTTTTTTTTTTTTTTTTTTTTTTTTTTTTTTTTTTTTTTTTTTTTTTTTTTTTTTTTTTTTTTTTTTGTGGCACCAGGGATTGAACTCACAGCCTCACGCCTGCCAGACAGGCGCTTAAGCTACTAAGCCAAACTCCCAGCCCTAGTTTTTTGAGGCAGTGTCGCACTATGTAGCTCAGGCCGGCCTTGTGCTCGCGTTGTTGCCCAAGCCGGCCTCGAACTCAATGCTCCTCCTTCCTCAGCCTCCCGAGTGCTGGGATTAAAGGCATGCGCCACCACGCCTGGCTTCAAAGTGCTTGAAACTCAGCATAGTACTTAGAATATGAATTTGTAGCTACTTTCCATTATGGCATCAAGTAATAGTATTTGTATTTTTAGTATCTATTAACTGAAATGTTCATAGATTTCTTGACTTAGCTTAGGAATCATGGTACAAAATGTAACTCAAGACTTTTGATTGGTTTTGGCTGCAGAATTTCTCTTGGTGGTTCAAGAAAAATTCCTAAAGTTCTTTTTAAAGAAAAGCATATTTATAAAGTTTCCTTAAAGTTTAAAGTAGTTCTTTTAAAAAAAAGAAACAATAAAGAATTATTTTAATGGTGGTTTTACATTACATTTGAACATATTATTTTAGACTATAAATAATGTAAAATACTGCATTTGTTTTGATTGGCATATACAAAATGTGTAAAAATGAGACTCAGATTGTATTTATACTAAGCAGGTAAAAATCTTATAATACAGTAGCATTTTGTTGGTATATGTCTCAGTCAAAAGAAATATAAGGAAAAATCTGAAGTATACACAAAAGTAAATGGAATAGTATATACCACATACTCTTCATCAGTTTTAGCAATTGTCAAATATTATGGCCAATATTATTTTACATATACTTCGTCTACTTCTTGCTTCATTAATTTGCTGAAGCAAATTTTATACATCTTATTTCATCCATGTGAAAAGCTTTCATGTGTATCTATAAAAGATAAAGACTCCTTTTGTACATAACTACAGTACCATTTTCAAACTTTAACATAAAGTCATGCTCCAAATAACAAAATTTTGGTCAAATAATAGACTACCTATCCAATGGTAGTCCCAAAAGATTGTAAAGATAGAAATTCCTATCTTTTAGTGACATTGTAACCATCAGTCATAGAAAAGTATAACACATAACAACTGTGTACACTACATAGTACTCAATAATAACAACATATGACTGTTATTCACATATATTTACTGTACTCTTATTATTTTAGAGAATACTCCTTGACTTGTAAAAAAGTTTGATGTAAACCTGTATTCCATGTTTCATTAGCAACAGCATCTTGGGTTTTATCTTATCCCTTCATTGCATCATTTTCTCTTGTGCTAGATATAGTCTCATGTTATTTTGTTCATTATGTCTCTTGGAACATTAGGCTATTTCTTTCAACATACATATATCATACAGTGTAGGATGTAGTAGGGTATAACATCTAAGTTTATGTAAGTATACTCTATGGTGTTCCCATGATGACAAAATCGCCCAGTGACATATTTTTCCAAACATGCCTCCATCAAGTGACTGATGCCATGAAATGTCAGTTATTGTTAAAATTCTTTTAATAACATTTTCCTAATGGTTTATCTATTTAAATCAGTATCCAAGTAAGGTCCAAATACTGGGATTGTTTGATAGATCTTTTAGGGTTTATTTAATCTTCTTACAGTTTTGTTTTTTGATTTTTGTTTTTTTACTTTTTATAATTTGTTGAAGAAATGGAGGTCCTTTGTAGAATTTCCTATAGACTGGGTTTTGCTGTAGTGTACTGCTCATCCTGTCTTTCCTTTGAAATTTAATTAAATCCAAAGGCTTAATCAAATCCAAATTTGATTTTGGGGTGTAAGCGTACTCTTATCAGTGAAATCATGATCCTCTGTCAAGATGTTAATGTCTCTCTTTTTGATAATAGGCCATTCAAATTCAGTGCTTGGATCTGTTAATTTATTAGGTATTACAAAATGCAGATATTCTGACTCTTAACATTTTGTCTTCATTTATTGGCTGGTAATATTCCTGTAAAGAGAAATATCCATTACAGTGGTACTTAGGTTCGTGAATGCTTTTGCTTGCAAGCAGTCTGATTCACAAACAGAAGCATTTGGCAGAATTTTGTTTTTATTCACAAACTCCACACTGGGTCACAAGTACGACAGCAGTCATCTTTCCCACACAAGCACAAATATGGCCATCTTTTCCAAAATCATATAACAAATTAAGTTCATGAACTGAGGTACTACTGTATTTAGATAGTCTAATGTTTTAGTTGAATTGGTAACTCACAAGAACAATCCATAGGAAAGTCTTCATACAACTAATATTTTCTTTCATGTTGTTATTTTGTTCTTTTTTAAATTTTTGTTAGTATATTTTATAGTATGTGATGATTACATCCATCATGGGGAGTTGATACATGCACATAACACATTTTAATTCTTTTCTCCCCTTTTCCCTCTCCTTTTCCCCTTCCTATATTTCATGGTCTCCCTTGCTTTTGCAAAAGATCTCCGTGTTTCCTGTTATCACAACTAATATTTTCAAGTATCTTCCAACTTTATGGTCATTATAATTTAGAAATGGTAATCAAAATATATCTCTATATGTTTTTAGATACAGGTATAAATCTCTCCATACATTTGGTTAAAATCGTAAGTCCTTTAATAAGTTCATGCGAAAGACTATGAATAATCCTAAATTTAAATTTAAAAAGTAAAATCTCTAAAGTTCATACTTGCTTTATAAATTTCAAAATATTTTATTTTTTACCTAGATTATAGACATATTGATCTCTCATTGTTATTGTGTTTGTAACATTATTTTTATAAAATGTTAATTAAAAGGGAATGCAATGGTGTCTTTTGAAAGAAGAGGATGTCATTCCTCGTATCAGGGCAATGGAAGGTCGTAGAGGAAGACCGCCAAACCCAGATAGACAACGAGCAAGAGATGAATCCAGGATGAAACGTCACAAGGGTCGACCTCCAAATGTTGGCAGTGCTGAATTCCTAGATAACACAGATGCCAAACTGCTAAGAAAGCTGCAAGCTCAAGGTAAGAAACAAAATGTATCAGACATTGTGATAATCATACTAAAAAGTATTCTAAGTGTATTTCTTATATTTTTGACCTAGGAATGATTGACATTGTTCTCAATTTCTAAAATGTAGGTATTAGTGCTAGAATAAAATGAGAAAATAAGGAATCCTGCTGGTAACTGGAGTTCTTTGATTACATCATCTTCCAAGAGTTATACTTTTAAACACATCCTACCATGTGTATTTAGAATTACAAAGGTGGGTGTTAAGCTGTTAAGACTTGCACAGAAAGGGAATTAACCAGCACTTGGCACATGCCTTAAGGTTGTGCCAACCTTCTGGAAATTCTCCTTTTAACAGCTCCCGATTCCTTGAGATGGTACATGGAAATAACTCCAAAATATGTGGATCTGTGGAGTATATTTTCAGTCAGAGAACTCCAATTACTGGTAAGTAACGCCAAGTTTTCCAGTTTGAATTCCCCTGTAGTCTGGATATTTTTTTTTATATCCTCAATTAATAGATTTATATCCGTATTTTAAGATCACCTAAGGTGTTACTTATCAAGCTCAAAGTGCTTATAATAATCTGAAATCTATTTGTGATTCAAAACTACATAAATTTTCAACATGAAGTTATACTATGTGTGGCACAGAAGGCTGAATAAATAAAGTAGTTCTGTTATAGAGTTTGAATTACTAGTAGTATAAGGCCTCTTAAAGTTGTTTGAATACATCACCATATGCAGATGCCTTGTATTTCTATGCATGTATTTTAAAATGTATGATTTTAAATAAAGGTTCAGTAATGAAAATTGACTTAGAAAACTAACAGAATTTTACTGTCGCTATAAACAAACACCAACATCTGGAGGAAATGCTCAAAATACTTATTTCTCTTTATCATAAATACCATCATGATATTGACTTCTTTTTTGCAAATTTGTTTGTATTTTAAAACAAAAATCCATGAAAAAACTGATACAAGGCTTTAAAATAAGAGACATTGTCTTAGTGCGCATTAGAAGCATTAATAGACTTTTGTTAATCTTTCTAGAAATTGGTATACACACACTGTAACACATCTACATATGTATCCTTTTTTTCCTTTCCAAAATAAATAGATTTATAAAGTATATACTATTCAGCTTGATCTTTTTTCCTTTATCATGAATATCTTTCTGGATTAGCATAGATAAATCAACTTTAGTCTTTTAATCGTTAATAAGTAATAACATGTGTGGTTCTACCATGCTACATTAAATCAGTTTCTTCTTGATTGTTTTAGCTGTTTCTAAATCCTTCCTTGCACATTGTTGTAATTCATATACATTGCAAAAATCCAAATATAGGTTACACATAGACTGCACATATCACTTCCATGCAAATATTGTCTTGAAAAACATTGCACCAATTCATATTTCAACCAATATCTTGTAGGTTAACTGCCTAGGGTATAATTTAATGTCCAATACGATTTTTTCTGTCTTAATATGTTAGTCAGTTTTTCATACTACTTGACTTAGTTTCTTTTAAGATTTTTATTTCTTCCAAATAGTTATTAGTGAAGGTTAAAATCAAAACAAGTGAATGCTAACAAACATAGATGAATTTTAACACTATTTTCAATAGATCATTAACTTTTCTGAAGAATGCATAATGGTAGTGAAGGTGTTAATTGTTCATATTAAATACATACTTGAAATTAACTGATAGCCAACACATGAGCTCTTCGTACATGATTTATATATCTAATACAAGCATCATTATTACTTAGTATCCAAAATGGCAAATTTAGATTTGCAAAATTAGCTGTATTTTTATTGTAACATAGTAGAAGCTCATTATTCTTTTACCCAATATTTTCCCCTCTTAGATTTCAAATTGATTTTT
>RJWM01045698.1:0-12741 GCA_004363535.1 Dasyprocta punctata | reverse complement strand
GGAACAATTAATACTCATATGATTAAATCAATCTTGCATGTCTATATCTGTTAATGTAAGAAACCATTTTAAAGATAACGATACGCAAATTGCAACCATTGTCAAGCTTCTATCTTCCGGTTTTGTAAACCTGCAATGTTGTGTATTTACTCTAGTTGTTTGCTTGTCTCTTTTGCTTGTTGTTTTTACTATATATGTCATTTTTGTTGTTGTTGTTGTTGCAGTTTTTGTTTGTTTTGTTTTTCTTCGCTCAAATAAAAAAAAAAAGAGAGATTTGGGTTCGATTCCTTTCCAATTCACCTCTGACATGACAGCTGAAACGGCTCCCAGATCTATGAAACAAGGCCATTAGGCCAAACAGTTTCTGACCTCACCACTACGCTAAAACTTGGTATTTATGGATGCTCCCTGGCATCTTGGCACTTTACTTAGCGTCCTCATGTGATCCTCCTGAGCAGACTCCTTCTGAGCTCAGGTCATCTTCCAGAAGTGACACACACTCTCAGCACTCAGTCAGCTGGAAACCTCTCCTCCCAGCCCAGTCCCCCGGAGCCTCCCTCATTGCCACACCAGAGGCCCAGCCTTCAACTGAACATGAGCCCATGTGGGTTCTCCAGTACAGCAATAGGAGGAAGTGCCTGGGAGAGAGAAGACATGGATTACAAATCGCCACATTCAAAACTTTGATAATCCATGGAAAGCCTACATTTGTGGAGGCGAGGGGACACCCCAACGCCTCAGCACTTTGTGTTCTCCTTAAGTCTACGCTAGAAATGTCATCTGATGCATGTGGCCTGTCACAGTTGCAAGAGAGAGCAGGCAGATGTGATCTGTTCTGGGATTGCAGAGAAGGCCTGTGGGAGTTCTGGCCAGCACTGTGGGGCACAGGGCACCGAGCACTCACAGAGTGAAGCTTCTGACATTATACTCCCAATCTTTCTGCCAAGGTTGGGTTAGAAGTGATCTTTTTAACTGCAGCCTCTTAAAACAGAAGTAAGAAGAAGATTTTATTCTCCCTGCATTAGACAAGCCAAAAGCCAGCACAGTTGGAGCACAGTCAAGGTCAGTATTTAATCTGCGCTTCCCTGCCTGTTTTTAAGCCACAGCATAGCTCAGCATAGCTGATAGCAACCACCCTGCCAGTCCTCGTCACTGGGCAATGTCCGCAGCCTGCCTTCCTCCAACACAGGGAAGATGCAGAGCTGAAGCCCTCAGCGCCCACTGCCACCTGCCCTGCTCTGTCTCTCCTGTGGGGCCGCGTGTCACCATCCTACAGGGCACAGCCAGCACCCTGGTTTAGCAGGGGCCTTTTTCATCCCAGTCAGAGGCACCAAGGGCTGGAGGATAGGTGGACACCTGCTTGATGAGCCTGCCTCTTCCTCAGGACCACGGGGCCAGTGACAGGGTGGCAACGTGACAGCACTCACCTGCCTCCTCCGCCTGTCCAGGTCCTCTCCCTCCAACAGAAGCTGTGGCAGGCAAAGGATAAGCCTAGGGTGATGCAGGCACAGGAAATTGTGTCGCACTATCCCAGATCCTTGCTCAAAGAGGCAAAGCTCTTATGTGGAGCCAGGCAAGGCATTCTGCACCTTAGAGAAACATACTATTTAAATACTGGAAAATGTTTCTGAAGTATGCAGAACAATTCATGACTAGTAACACTTTTCAGGGACACAATGCACAAGGAAAGATGATTTGTTCATTATCCATACAATGTTTCCTGTGTGCAGTGCTTCTAAGATCTACTCCCTGCCCCACCCCGCCGGTACAGGATGAACCAGGGTCTGCCTGGCACTGGGAAGGTCCCCCACAGAGTTGCAGCGCAGGCCCTGAACTCATTTTCTGAAGTTTAGTTTTTCCCTTCCTTTTTCATGTCCCAAATGCTCACTGTATGACTGAATAAACACAAAAGAAACTACATTTTATGTAGGACCACGTTTCTGTGCAAGAACCAAGAAGAGATGTGTGCATTCAGGCAAAACTGTGCCCAAGCCCATGCCAAGGGGACACATTTTCAGACCCTCTGTGTTTGCCATGCTTGTTTTAAGAGAGAGGCAGAGCAAGGAGCTGTGCAGCTGGAGGAACTAGGCAGGGTGATAGCCTTGTAGGACACCCTGATGGCCCACAGGAACTTTGCCCTCCTGGTTTCCCCTGTCCCCTCTGGCCTTAGGTTCCAGTACAGACCCAGCCAAGGGCTCATGGCAAGATACGCACATTGCCCTAGGACACCTCCCCTGAGGTCACCTGTCTGTGGAGAAATCACTCCTGAGTCTGTCAGCCAATGCCCAGGGCTACCTGTGCGCTCCACAGGTAGCTCCATGGTTGTGTGGGGCCTGGGGAAGAAGTGTCAGCTGTGGGGTAGCTCCTTCCTACCAGGGTCATGAGAACACCCAGGAGCAAGCTGGGGTTCACACACAACAGGGAGAGTCACTGCCACACTACATAAAATGCATCCCACTCAATCTTCATCTTCACAACAAGACAAAGCAGAAGCAGCAAGATGTTGGGGACCACAAATTCATAATGACTAATTTTGCATATTTCCATATGGGATAAAAGGGAGGATTGGAATTATTGGTACCACCCATCTAAGATTTCCCATTGACTGACTCTTCTAAGCATAAGATCATCTACGCTTTCTTGAGTCATCTCAGGATTATACTCTAGGACAAGATACTTCTAAGTATAAGACTATCCTCACCCTCTTGAGTCTGAGTCTTCTCATGAATTGCTATCCTTTACTAGTTCCACCTATCACTGTATATACCAAATAAATCGTAGCTGCTTTGGGAGTGGAGGGGGCCAATTCAGAGACACTGACTTCCCAGCCATTGATGGAATACTATACTTGTCTCTGTCTTTATTTTTCTCACCATATTCTTCAGACAGACTCTTGGTCAGGTTCCCGATATTGACAATGGGGACTCTAGACCAGTTTCCCCATATTTGGTACCCAACACGACTAGAATGCATGACCTTCAAGCCACAACAACCACTACCAAGGTGCTGACAATCCACCAGACCTTGCATGACCAAATTAAAGGTAAGTGGAACATTTTACTAATTATATAGCTCAGACACAATTAACAAATAGAAATCTGTTGTAGGAGTCTGTTTGTCAAAGGTAACTATGGGGCAATCGTATTCTTTATCTGCTAAAGAGAAAGAACTTAGCCGATTGATTATGAAGCCGTTAAATGGTGCAGACATCAAAGTGCCATCAAAACATATTTTTAGATTACTCTGTCAGATACCTAAATTCCATCCTTCCTTTCCCAAAGCAGGCACACTCAATATGAGAGTTTGGGATAAAATAGGTGAGAGTTTTTATGTAGCTACAATCCAAGATAAAAAAATCCACGCCAAAACAATAGCTATGTATAACTTGGTGAAAGTGGCCCTCTCATCACTGCAAGATGACCTAGAAAATAAAGCAGACCAGCAGCCAGTTACCGTTACAATACACTACCTGTGCTGACAAAATGATTATGAATCAGGCAAATAAAATGAAAAAGAGTCCTGATACAAGCATAATGAAAAAACCAGATTGCCATGATAATATGACTCCCAGTGGGTTGCTGGAGAAAAACGAAGCATGTTCAAAAAATACGGATAATCAAATTATTCATTTTGCAAGATATTTGTAATGAAATCTGAAACTTTTCCAATTTACCCACACACTCAGATTCATTCTCTGCTCCCCATTTGGAAAATAACGCTTCTACTGCTGTGCTTCCTACGGTACCCCTCCCCCATACCAAGGACTCAGATAAAAAATGATCCTCCTCCTTCCCCTCCCCCAAGGAAGCCAAGGTATAGGGACATGAGACTATATCCACAGGCATTCTGCTTGCCAATCATAGAAGAGACACCCAGCTCATAAACACAACATGCACACAGCTTTTAACCTTTTACTCTTGAAAAAATTGAGGCAGAGCATGCTTGATAATAGAATCCAGGGTCCATACACTCTTGGTTGCTTAGATAACGTAATTTAAGGCTTTCAAATGGTGCCAGATGATGTAACCCATCTCACTCACACATGTCCATCATCAGCACAATTCCTACATTTTGAATCACATTTAAAGACACTCATTTCAGAACAAGCTCAGAATAATCAAGATAGTAAGGATGAAAACTTACAAACTATTACTCAGGAAATGTTATCTGGCAAGGGCAGACATGCTGATTTAAAGGTTCAAGCATGTGTCCTCCCCCTTCTTTTCACACAGTGCAAATAACGGCTACGCAGAGCGTGAATTTCTGTCCCAGAAGATGGTACACCCAGTAAGTCATTTACCCAGATATTCAAATGTCCTACAGAAACTTACATCCAGTTGGTAGCTAGATTGCAAGAGGCTATAAATAGATTACTCATGACAATGCAGCTAAAATACTCCTTCATCGATTAGCATATGAGAATGACAATGAGGAGTGTAAATGAGCTTTCGCCTCAGTGCCTCATACTAAAGACTTACCCACTTACATACAAGCATGCCAAAACATTGAATCTACCACTCACACTTCTGCACTCATGGCACAGGCTATATCCCAACATTTTGCTCATAAGGCTGATATGATCAAATGTTTTAATTGTGACAATCAAGGACACACTCACCAGTGCTGCCCAGAGCCTATAAAGGCACCACCTCCCTCAGCTATGCATACTGTTACCAGACCAGGCTCAAATTTATCGTGTAATCTGTGCCCACATTGCATGAAAGTTTTTCACTGGGCAAAAGATTGTAGGTCTAGATTTCATAAGGTTGGCACAACCCTGCTTCAGGGAAACAGAATTGGCCCTTCCCCAGGGCCAGGCATAAGCTCAGGGGACAGTATCAAACAGTGTCCTGCTATCCCATGCACAGCTGAACCAGTTGCATCTGGTCCAAACCAAACAAACATCAGTTCCTCTGCTGGGATGAGTACAAGGCAAGACATCAAATCCCTCCTGCAAGGAGCCACCCAGAGTGTAACATTAAATTTACCAGCAGCTTCCTGCATTCATTTATTGGGAGGGGGGAGAAACCATTTTTTTTTTTCAGAAGGCAGAATTATAATACATTGGGACATAAAAGAACACATTTATAATACTATAGTCCAAATAAAACATCTGAACAGAAAAATTTTAACAATGTGAAATAAATAAAAATAAGAAAATAATTTATCAAAATTTAATCATGCACCTGTATAGGATTCAGAGGGAAATTTATATTATTCAATGCATAACTGAATAAAAAAACATATGTATATATAAAAATTAGTCGGGACAGTTAGAGAAAAAGAAGAAGAGAATGTTTGTTATTTGATATTTAGATCCAATTTTGCTTTTTGAATTACATTTTTTGTTTCTGCTTGAAAAAAAATAGGTCTTGAAATATTTTTTAAAAACCCTACAATTTAGCGTATTGATAATGAATTTTTTTATGCAGAGAAACCAGTTTTAATTCCCACTGGAATCTATGGGCTACTTCCAGAAGGGACCATGGGATTAGTTATTGGAAAATCAAGCTCAATTACTAAAGGATTTACTGTAATTCCTACTATAATAAATAGGGATTGTCATCAAGAAATATCAGTTGTGATGTGTTCTACCAATATATGGGTGCTCGAACCTGGTGATCTGATTGCTCAGATTTTATTCTTTCCCACAATCAATTTATCTACTGCTCTCTACCCCTTGCACAAGTCTGATAAAGATAAGCATCTGAGCAGGGAAATTTATTTTTCTCAGGATATTACTGCTCATAGACCTACTTGCACTATGAAGTTAAATGGAAAATCCTTCACTGGACTGATGGATACAGGAGCTGATGTCACTATAGTCAATAGCCAATCTTGGCCATCTGCTTGGCTCACTAGACCTGCCTCCACAGTTCTGATAGGCTTAGGCTCCCCTCAGTCTGTATTGTAGAGTGCTAAATCACTTCCATATATTGGCCCTAATGGGAAGACAGGCATTATAACACCATTTATTGCATTCATTCCCATCAATTTATGGGGCAGAGACCTTCTGGAAGAGTGGGGCACTGTCCTAGTTACTTCTGCCCCTCAGAAGAGCATATCACTAGCTAACAAGAGGAAAGCTAAGATGGAAGGGCAAGAAAACAAAGGTTTGAGTAAGAACTTACGGGGCTGTACACTTCCAGTTGAGCCTTTAATAAAACAAGGTGGATCTGGAATTGGATATGAGTCAAATTTATAGTGGGGGCCACTGGCATGTCTCTGTCTATTTCTGCACTGCCAATTCAATGGAAAACTACAGAGCAAAAACAGGTTCTTCAATGGTCCCTGACTCAGGAGAAGTTAAAGATCTTATTGACATTAGTAGAAGAGCAGCTACTCTTCTACTGAGGTCACCTGGAGCCATCTGTTAGCCCATGGAATACTCCTGTGTTTGTAATTCCAAAAAATCAGGCAAGTAGAGATTAATACAAGACTTAAGAGCTGTAAATGCTTGCATGTTGAAAATGGGGGCATTACAACCTGGTCTACCTAGTGTTACTATAATCCCACAGCACTGGCCTATGGTTGTAATTGATCCTAAAGGCTGCTTTTTTAATATCCCATTCTCCCCCCAGGATCAATCTTACTTTTGCATTTTCAGTATCTAGCATTAATTTTCACGAGCCAGCCAAACATTTTTAATGCACTGGGCTTCCACAGGGAATGGCAAATAGTGCTACACTGTGCCAGTTGTTTGTAGCACAAGTTTTGAAAAGATGTAGAACTCAATTCTCTCAAGCTTATATTATCCACTATATGGATGGCATCTTACTTGCTATGTCCTCTAAATCTAACTTACTGATGCTATTTGAAGAAGTCAAGAGAGATTTATTTGCTTTTGGCCTTCAACTAGCACCTGACAAAGTACAAATGATAAGTTCTTATAGTTATTTGGGCTCTATTGTTTCTGAGAGGGCAATTAAACCACAAAAGATTCATATAAAGTTAGATAATCTATAAACTCTAAATGATTTCCAAAAACTGTTAGGAGATATTAATTGGCTTAGGCTCAAATTAGGCATAGCAACCTATCAGTTACAAAATTTATATAATATTCTTCAAGGTGATAAAGATTTAAATTCTCCCCAGCAACTTACAGAAGCAACCAGCCAAGAACTGAAATTAGTTGAAAAATGTCTGCATTCTAAGCAATGTTTAGAGTTGATATTACTCAACCTCTTTATCTATTTGTGTTACAGATGCCGCATTCTACAGGAATGTTATGACAGTGGATTAATAAGATTCTTTCTCCTGTGGAACGGCTATTCTTGACAAATCAACTAGTAAAAACTCTCCAGTTATATGTAGAACAAATAGCAAAAATAGTGATTATGAGAAGAAATAGAATATGTCAGCTCTTCACTTGACAGAGACAGACATTGCTCCAAACTGCCCTATTCTGGCAGGTAGCATTTGCTCATTTCCTAGGGACAATAGAAAATCACCATCCCAGCGACCCTCTTTTACAATTCTTCCTTTGCACTTCTATTATCCTCCCAAAGGTCACTCATTTCAAGCCATTGACAGGGGCTCCTCTTACTTTACAGATGGTTCTTTTAAGGGAAAGCAGCTATCTGGAGCTGGTCCTTCCAGCACTCCTTCTCTACGAAGGGGAATTCAGCACAGCAATCAGAAATCAAGGCTATTCTGTATGTTTTAGAACAATTCACAGACCAATCCCTTAATATATTAAGTGACTCCTCTTATGCAGTATATCTGACTCAAAAGATTGAAGCCACTTCTATTTGCTCCACCATTGAGTCTACTTTATTACAACTATTTTTAAAACTACAGAAAGATATACTTAATGGAACTACTCCATTCTTTATTGATCATATTAGAGCCCATTCTATCTCCCAGGTCCATTATCATTGGGAAATCATAAAACAGATGCTCTTGTGAACTTGATTTCCATTTCTGACAAAGTAAAACAATTCCATAAATTTTTCATCAAAATTCTAGAGCTCTGTGAAAAGAATTTAAAATTACCAGAACTCAAGCTAAACAGATAGTGATGTTATGTCCTTCCTGCCAGCTGATTCCAAGGCCTGTTCCTCAACAGGGTTGCAATCCAAGAGGTCTTAGAACCAATCAATTATGGCAAATGGATATTACCCATATAGCCTCTTTAAACAAACTTAAGTATATTCATGTCACTATAGATATCTTCTCACATATGATCCATGCCACCTGTCATTCAAGCAAATGAAGTCAGCATGTCATACAGCACTGTGTGTCAGCATTTGCTACATTAGGAGTGCCACAGAAAATAATAACTGATAATGGTTCTGCCTATATTAGCAGGCATTTTCAGAGTTTTCTTGATAACTGGAATATAAAGCACGTTACTGGGATCCCCTATAATCCCTAAGGTCAGGCAATAATTGAGCACACTCATCTTAAATTAAAAAATCAGCTAGCTAAACAAAAGAAATGAGGAATACAAGGTCAGAACTCTCCTCATATTGGGTGTGCCGACACATGATGCATATATATTTACAATTTTAAATCCTCTTGATGGACTTTTCTCTTTATCAACATGTAGTAACCTTCTATGTCTCTCCTGATTGATTCTGGCTTGAAATCTATTTTGTCAGATATGAGCATAGCTGCTGCTTCTTGCTTTCAGATTCGATTTAATTGGAATATTATTTTCTATCCTTTCACTTTCAGTATATGTACAAAAAGGTGAGCAAAATAACTGTTATTGTTTAAATTAGGATGTATTACAGTAAATCACGCATTCTCATTAATTGCACTCACAACAGCGCCCTTGATTCAAACATACTTTTAACATTCATGCCATTTTCTGGATCAATTATAAAAGTTCTCTTTTATATCCTTATGAGGTATGATAAAAAAATATGATGAATGCTGCTGCTAGGTGCCATTCAACAGAAATACAGGCTCATAAAAACATTTTGGTGTATCCTCATCTATCTTATTCATCACATCTGGCACTGTATAACTTTTGGCTCTTCCCCTAAGTCAAAATGACTGTGAAAGATAAACATTGGGGGGCAGCCACGGGAGATCAAACTGCCAGCCAGGCACTTAAGTCACTGAGCCAAATTCCCAGCCCTAGATTTTTGAGAGAGGGTCACACTATGTAGCTCAGACTGGCCTTGCGCTCACGTTGTAGCCCAAGCCAGCCTTGAACTCACAACACTCCTCCTACCTCAGCCTCTAGAGTGCTGGGATTAAAGGCATGCATCACCATGCCCAGCAAGATAAACATTTTGAATCAGAAACAAAAAAGAACTTCCCAAACTGCTTCAGAAAGTGGTAACAATGATGGGATAAGTGTATTCAAAGAAAGAATGAGTATTATGAAGGGAATTAATAGCAATTAATTCTAATATTAATAAATTTTTAAAATTTAAACATTCACCATAGGTTTTTTTTTTAAAGATAGTAAAATCCAACAAAACATAACAGAACAAAGTCAATCAAAACAAAGCAGTAGAACTGGTACAGAACTTCAAAGAAAGATACTATGAAAACAATAGCTACTATAGTATATCTTGTTATGATCAGAATAGTTGACCATTCCAACAGGTGTAGTAAAATCAAACAAACAAACAAAAAACACACACATACACAATAAATCCAATAAAAACACAGTATAAAATAAGGCCAAAAAAATTAATCAGAATAAAGCAAAACAATGAGAACAACATTGGGTCTCAAAGACAAGAGAGAAGAGAATCCCCCATCTTGCTACATTGATACTGTCATCTTCCAAAGAGATGCTCAGGCTGCCAGCCCAAGGCCTGCAAAATGAACAAAACAATACTAGCATTTACTCATTTTACGTACCTTAGTTGCTACCAATTTAGCCAGACCTCTGAACCAGCAGGTTGCTTTACAGGGTGGGGGAGGGTGCCTTTGTCCTTGACTCTTAGCCCACGTGCCAGTAGGCGTATCGGGGGGGGGCACATGTTACTCTTCCCAGAGTCCACACCAGTCATGCCGGCCCCTGGAAGGCAGACTAGTTTTCTTCTGGTTGGAGCCACTCAGGCCCAGTGGGGCGGGTTCCCAAGAGGCCCACCTCTTTCTCTTCCTGGAGTCCTTGCTGGTCACATAGGCCCCCGGAAGGCAGACTAGTTGTCTTCTGGTTGGAGCCACTCAGGCCCAGTGGGACGAGTTCCCAAGAGGCCCACCTCTTTCTCTTCCTGGAGTCCTTGCTGGTCACATAGGCCCCCGGAAGGCAGACTAGTTGTCTTCTGGTTGGAGCCACTCAGGCCCAGTGGGGCGAGTTCCCAAGAGGCCCACCTCTTTCTCTTCCTGGAGTCCTTGCTGGTCACATAGGCCCCTGGAAGGCAGACTAGTTGTCTTCTGGTTGGAGCCACTCAGGCCCAGTGGGGCGAGTTCCCAAGAGGCCCATCTCTTTCTCTTCCTGGAGTCCACACCAGTCACCCAGACCCCCAGAAGGCAGACTAGTTCCATTCAGCATAGTTCTTAATCGTATGTTGTATTTGTGTCTTTGCCCATGAAGTGAGTTTCTTTCAGACAACTGCTGAGTTTTGTTTTTTAACCCAAAAGGTCATTGAAAACATTTTCCTTTTCACTGGAGAATTAAGATTACTCACATTCATAGTTATTATCAAAAGGTATGTACTGATTCCTGCTATTTTGTTTTCTTTTAGTTATTTTGAATAACCATGTTAATTTATTTCTCCTTTACTTATCTTAGAGGTTTAATTGCTTACTGAAATAATCATGTTTGGGTCTTTTCTATTTCTCAAATGCTTATCTATTCTTCTAATAAGATTTATTCTTTCCTGTGCTCTTGTGGTTATGTTTATCTTCTGTCTCATCTGGGTGCAGGGTTCCTTTGAACAACTTAGGTAATGCTGTTTTAGTGGTCATGAACTCTTTTAATTTACACTTATCTTAGAAATTCTTTATTTTACCTTCAATTCTGAAGGATAACTTTGCTGTATACAGTAATCTAGATTTTTAGTTATTTTCTTTCAGTCTTGAAATGCATCAGTCCATGCCCTCCTGGTTTTTGGAGTTCCTGCTTAGAAGTCTGCTTATTCTGATAAGTTTGCCTTTATAAGTGACTAGGTGCTTCTCCTTTTGCAGCTTTTACTATTCCACCTTTGTTCTGCACTTTTGGCAGCTTACAATGTCGACAGGGTTTTTTTTCTGGTCATTTCTCTTTGGGGTTCTTAATGCCACTGGCACCTGGATGTATTTATCATTCCAAGGATCTGGAAAAATTTTCTATTATTATTTCACTGAATAGATTTTCTATGCTATTAATCTATAGGTGGACTCCTTCCTCTAATTCACATTTGATCATTTAATGTTGTTCCAGAGATCATCTATGTTCTGTTCATTTTTTTAATCACAGTCTGAATGTGATAGTTCATTCACCTTGTCTTCAAGCTCTGATATTCTTTATTCCACTAAATCAAATCAACTGATGAGGCTTTCAATGAAGTTTTTATTTGACTTACTAAACTTTTCACTCCCAAGGTTTCTGCTTGGGTCTTTTTCAGAATGGCCATTCGTCTTGGTTACCTTTCTCTCATTGCTCAGACAAAATACCCAACACCCAAAATTAAGGAAGGAAAGGTTTATTTAGCTTACAGTTTGTGGAGATTTCAGTCCATAATCAGCTGGGTCCAAGGCAGGGTGGCATGGCACTGGGGCAACACTTGAAGGCAGCAGCCAGCAAAAGCAACCAGAGCAAAAGAAGGCAAAGCAAGCCTCCTCTTGCAGAGGATGAGGATATTTTCTAAGTAAGGATCCTGGCTACGTGTTGAGTCCCTTAGTTAAACTTCTAAACTTCTCAAATTGACACAATGTATCAACCGTAACACCATCTCTTTACTGAATTTTTCATATTCTGTATTATCTTTCTTAGTTCATCCAGCTATTTATTTGTATCCTCTTTGAATTCTCTGTCATTTTAAAAAACTAATATTCTGAATTGTTTTGTCTGGCATTTCATCTACTTTAATATCTTCAGAGTCATTTCCTAAAGAGTTATTACAATTTCGAGGAAGACATGTTGCCTTTTTCATATTTCTTGTGTTTCTAGGTGGACACACATTTCTCAGAATGGAACTTTGTTCCACTTTTATTTGAGGTCCTTCTTAGCGAGAAGCCTTCTCTTGATATGCCTAAGGAACTGGTTTGTGTGTAGTGTTGTGTTTCATTCCAAATGATGTTCTATGGTTGAGAATGTAGCTCAGTAGTACAGTGTTTGCCTAACATGCATAAGGCCCTGGGTTCAAGCCCCAGCACTGAAATAAAAAAGAAAAGAGTTATCAATGTCATTTCCTAGTAGCTTCTTGGCTGTGACTAGTGGGTTCTGACCCACTGCCTGCTGTAGTGGTGCCTGGGGGACTCACTTTCCCTTCTGGTCCTTGGAGAGTGCAGCCCTCTGTAAGATAAGCTAGGCCTACTGCAGACAGCTGTGCGTCTGGGTAGGACCCTCTGTGGTTACTCCTCAGACTTGTTAGTAAAAAGTAATCTGGAAGGGCACAGAAATTTCCTATGCTTAGGTCACTTATAGGTGTGGTGCCCACAGTAATTGTGTTATTTTTCTCTGGTATTGCTACAGGGGTGAATGGACAGGAATGGAATTCCAGGCCTTTCCCAGTGCTGCCTACTTGGGGCTAAGTCCTCGCCTGGAGGCTTTTGTCCTCCATATTATTTGCCCAGGCTTGAGCAGGGCTATGTCATAGCTGGATTGATGAGATACTGTTTCTTACAACT
>RJWM01045697.1:0-12698 GCA_004363535.1 Dasyprocta punctata | reverse complement strand
CTGGGACAGCCAGTCAGGTTGTGACAAGCTCCATGGGGAAGGGTCTTTCTACTACTTGATAAAAGACAAAGGCCTTCAAGTTTTTCCAGCTCTGGATCCACTATTCTCTTGCAGGATAGCTTTCTGTGCCCTGTTTTCCTCTTTTCCTGCAAATAAAGTGTTCTGTCTTACTTACTTCTCTCTCCTTGCTGAGACAAAACACGCAACACCCAAATTTAAGGAAGGAAAAGTTTATTTAGCTCACAGTTTGTAGCAGTATTGGTCCATAATCAGCTGGCTCCAAGGCAGAGGGGCAACCTTTCACAGTGGCAGAAGATGGCAAAAGCAACAAGAGCAGCTGGGCATGGTGGCACACACCTTTAATCCCAGCACTCAGGGGAGGCTGAGGCAGGAGGATCGTAGTGAGTTCGAGACCAGTCTGGGCTACAAAGTGAGTTCAAGTCCAGCCTGAATTGCATAGTGAGACCCTGTCTCAAAAAATAGGGCCAGAGATTTAGCTCAGTGGCATAAGTGCCTGCCTGGCACACATGAGGTTGTGAGTTTAATCCTTGGTACAAGAAAAAAAAAAAAAAAAAAGAGCAAAAAAGGTGGGAGAAAGTCTCTTTTCTTCCCTTACATTGTATGCAGGCTACCCACCCTAGGGTGAATGTAGTACACCATCTTCATCTCCTCTTGCACAGGCTCATGCTGTTTACACAGTGAGGAGCTTGGCTTCCGACTGAGTTGCTTAGTTAAACTTCTAAGCTCCTCAAATTGACACAATGAATCCACCATTATAACATCCTAGGGCATAAACAGCCTCACTATGGCAACTCCTCTATGCCCTAGGATATAGAACTGCTGTCTTAGTTTGTTTAGTTTGTTAAACTTCTCAACTTCTCAAATTGATGTAATGTATCAACCATTACATCTTGGAAACTTTCTATCTCTAGTTATTGGTATAAGTTTACAATTCCTGTTGACCAATGTGCTATGGTGCAGTGAACAGCCCTGAACATGACACCTGCTTGCCTTCCAAGCAGCTAGGATTATAGAGGTGCACAATTACCCCCAGCTTTTAGTGATATTTTAATTTAAAAACTTCCCCATATCTGCAGTGGAGAAATGTACTTTATTCTGTGAAGTAGGAATCAGAGACAGAGTGAAAACCAGAACACCCTTCCCTGAGAATATCTGTAGATATGTGGTTGTTTTTATTTAAGAAATAGCTTCTATAAGTGGCCTTAGTCTTTCTGGGTGTGGTGACACACACTTGTAGTTCCAGCACTCAAAAGACTGAGGTAGGAGGATCTCCTCTAGTTTAAGGTCAATCTGAGCTACTTAGTGAGTTCAAGGCTAGCCTGGACTACATAGTGAGACTCTGTCTTAAAAGATAAAAATAAGTAGTCTTAGTCTTAATAATTCTAAATGTTCATCCCAGCGCTTGGGAGGCTGAGGCAGGAGGACTGTTGCAAGTTCAAGACCAGGCTACAAAATGAGCTCAAGGCCAGCCTGAACTGTATTGTAAGACCCTGTCTCAAAAAGACTAATAATAATAGTAATAATAATTATTATTTTTATTCTAAATGTTCACTTTGAACAATGAAATTTTACCACTCTCAGTGGTTGTTCCTCTTTTGTTTCATTTGTTGCTTTTTCTCTGCCTCCTGAGGTGTGTGCCACTGTACCACTGTGCTTGGCTGTCTACCTCTTTTGAAATCATGACCTTGGATTTCTCTAGATTTCTTGTGTTTTGTTTTGTTCAAGTCAATGGGCTGTGGTTCTGAGGGCCCACAGGTGAATCCTGTGGTGCCAAAGGGTGCTGTTCATTCCTGTGTGCGCAGGGAGCCCCACTTCCCTGGCCCCCTCCCTGCTGCAACATCAGCGCAAGCGCAGTGTCCATTGACCTTCTGTTTATTCCTTTTCTCAAGATTTCCAAGGGCAAATGTGAGCTTTAATCTCATTTCCGTCCCACAGTTAAAGTGAGTCCATCTTGGTATTATTCCTTCAGGGCATTTTCTCTGAATTTATCTAGGAAATTTTCAGATGCAGTTTTACATTGCTCAGGGTGGAGGGGATTGTTTTGCAAATGTCAAATCCCGGCAGTCTTAAATTGATCTGGATGACAATATTTTGTTTCTTTTCTCTTTTATTTTATTAGTACCGGGGATTGAACTCATGACCTTGCACATGCCAGGCAGGTGCTTGTGCCGCTGAGCTAAATCCCTGGCTTCTCTTCTCTTTTAGATGGTATGTTTACAGGCCATTAAAAGCTTTACCAATCCATTGTGTGGTATTATTTTCATCTAGGATATAGTGCCTGGGCAGTCAGTTTCTCTGATGAACTCATTCAGCAAGGGCTGTAGTTTCTTCCCTGTTTGGGGAGCAGCAGCACGGGGTAAGCAGAGCTGGCAATGGCAGAAATGGATTCATCTAACCACCTTTACCTGGGCGTCTGGCAGGAACTGGGTACTGGAGCGTGTCTACAGATGAATAAGCCACATCCAGTTGGCACATGAATGCCTGCAGATTGTCCACTTTCCTGGAGACAGCACTGTTAGGATGGCCCAAGAATGACCTGAGAGACTTAGGCTATTCACTGCAAAAAATAAACTCCCAATTACTGGCAACAGCTTACCACTGGTAAACAAGAAACAAGGGCAATAAAAAATTGAATGTGATGTTAAGGTCACCTTGCAGTCCCCTGACACCAGCTCTGTGTACCAGCCTGTGTTGATTGCCTGTATGGTCTTAAACTCAAATATTTCATCTAGGTTCTTTAGGATTCTTTAAAATTGTGTCCCCAAACTTAAAACCTATTCATACTCAGTCCCCTCTTTAGACATTTGCTGTTATTCACTCAGATGTCAGCCTGCCCATAGGTAGAGGAATAAAATCTGATCTTCTCCACAACTTCAGCCTCCAGGTGGCTCCTCATGCACCATTATTACGAGCACCACATCAATTAGACATCATGATTGCACACACAGGGACAGACTGACCTAAGCCAAAGCAGATTTGCTGGAAGGTTACTGGGGCTCTTGCCACTGTAGTGTCAGGGTGAGAACCGCTGGAATGAGCAGCTGGCCAGGATCATAAACTCAGCACCAGTCATGAATGAAAGGGACAGAGTTTAAGAACTGAAACTTCCGTCTATAATCCTTTCTTTGCAGTGACAGATATTGTTGTGGGAAAATTCCCAAGTCAAACCAAAGGAAGATTCTTTGCCCCGAGGAGATGAGAAGGCAGCATTTCATCTTTACACCTTGGACTTTTGAATCTTCATGCCAGTAGATTGTAGCAGGATAGGTCCCAAAGGCAACAGCACTGAGTTTACAGAGAGCTTAGTTTATATAGAATTTAGAAGTGGGAGATGCAAAGCAAGTGACAAAGTGTTACATAATTGGTTACATGCATTGAGTCATATATTGACAGGCAGGCTAGTCTTGAACAGATTTGTTGAAACAAAGGAATTATCAAAATATAGAAACATTCTGGGAACAAGGGGAGTGGGCCCTTATAGGGTGAGCATAGTTAAAGATGTCCTTGACTAGATTGGGGTACCTTAAAGTATAGACAATTACTCTGACTCGGTACTTATCAGAGGTATGCAGTTGGGCTTTAGACACTGTCAAGGTCAACTGAATTCAGCAGAAACTTGGTCAGAGACCTGCATCATGAAATACCTATAAGTTTTCTATTTTATAAATGTGTTCTTACATTATAATTGTGCTGCAACAATATTATTCACATTATTCCTTTTTTCATTAATGTACATAGGCTGTGTCTGTGGCCTTGAAATTTACTGTTTGGCCTGAAAGCATTTTTTTTTTTTTTTTTTTTTTTTTGCGGCACTGGGGATCAAACTCACAGCCTCACACCTGCCAGTCAGGCGCTTAAGCCACTGAGCCAAACTCCCAGCCCTAGTTTTTTTTTTTTGAGTCAGGGTCACACTGTGTAGCTCAGGCCGGCCTTGCGCTCACGTTGTAGCCCAAGCGGGCTTTGAACTCACAACGCTCCTCCAACCTCAGCCTCCCGAGTGCTGGGATTAAAGGCGTGCGCCACCACGTCCAGCTTGGCCTGGAAGCATTTGGTTACAAAGTGAGATAGAAACAAAGCAGAGGGAAACTGGGCAGCATTCAGTGCACCTAGGTTTGGAATGGAAGTAGTAACTGAAGAGATTCATGGGGGCTGGATGCTTGTGTGTCGACCCCTTCCCCGTATTGAGCTGTGGAGACCCCGTCCCCGAGGTGACAGGATTAAGAGGTGGAGAGCTCTGGGAGGTGATTAAGTCATGAGGATGAAATCCTCAGGAGGAGCTTAGTGTGCTTATGAGATGCAACAGAGGCTGCAGGTCACTTCCAGCATGGGAGGATGCAGCAAGGAGGTGCAATCTACGTGGAAGGGGTCCTTGACTGACACTGTATCTGCCAGCACCTTACCCTGGCTTCCTGGTCTCCAAACCTGTGACAAATAGCTGTTTGTTGTTAATAAGCCACCTAGTCATACTTGTGGTATAGCAGCCTGAGCAGATTAAGACAGAGGTTTGGTATAATTTCTAGTGCTGTTTTTTTTTTTCAACTGATACACTATGTTAGTTGGAGATTATTTTTAACAATGAAAAAATTATAAAATAAGAGTGGTGGTGCACGCCTTTAATCCCAGCACTCAGGAAGCTGAGGTAGGAGGAGTGTTGTGAGTTCAAGGCTGGCTTGGGCTACAACTTGAGCGCAAGGCCGGCCTGAGCTACGTAGTGTGACCCTGCCTCAAAAAACTAGGGCTGGGAGTTTGGCTCTATGGCTTAAGCGCCTGTCTGGCAGATGCAAGGTTGTGAGTTAAATCCCCAGTGCTGGGAAAAAAAAAAAGAGTGTATGTGGCAGTGCATGCCTGTAATCACAGCATACTGGGAGGCTGAGGCAGGAGAATTTCACATTAGAGCCCAGGCTCAGCACTAAGCAATGGTGATTTAGCAAAAACCTGTATCAGAATTAAAAAAAAAAAAAAAGCTTGAAAAAGCCTAGGACTGTAGCTCAGTGTAAAGGCTCTGGGTTCAATCCCTAACACTGAAAAAAGTATGCAGGTTTAGATTACTGTTAGAGAAGAATGAATTTAGGTCTCATAAAGGAAGGTAAAGCTGGGGATTTAGCTCTGTGGCACAGTGCCTGCCTGGCAAGTTCAAGGTCCTGAGTTCGATTTCCAGTACCACTCACCACCCCCATAAAAAAAGAAGAAGAAGGTAAAGAGTAACAATTCTTGTTGGGTATGGTGGTGCTTGCCTGTAATTGCAGCATTTGGGAGGGTGAGGCAAGAAGATCACCATGAGTTCCTAGACCAGTCTGGGGTACAAAGTGGCCAGCCTGGGCCACAGAGCAAGACCCTGTCTCAAAAAAAAAAAAAAAAAAGAGTAACAGACTATTAAAAAAAAAAAGATTAGGCAAGCAAGTTGACTTAGCACAATCACATAGGTGCCCAAAGCAGACGAAAGAATTCAGTGACTCAAAGCCAGGTGGTTTATTACTTCCAGCACAGCAAGCAGCAGGAGCACCAGCTGGCTGTGCCATTTACCAGCTGCCCTGTCCCCAGGCAGCACCATGGGCCCAAGAGGAGGCCATGCCTGCAGTGGGCCGCACTGCACCTGGCAGCCCAGGGCTGAGGATTCAGTGACTTTTATAGCAGCGAGCAAGTCAGTCCCCTCCCTGGAGAACAAGAAGTCATAAGGTGATTGTGTTGTGTTCACCTCAATCTATTTACTTGGCTGTGTGACTGGTTACAGACACGGCTGAGGGTCAGAGGACAGTGATGCCTTGAAATCCAACACAGCACAGAGGTGCTCAAAATCTATAGCAGGCCGCCTCACCAGCACAGAGTCAGGCTGCAGTCGGCATCCACCATAGCTAGACATCCATTCCTTTATTTGTTCTCTTGCAACACTCCCCCCACCCCAGCTTCCTTTGGGGAAGCGCCACAGCCTACTGCAGCATTTGCTGAGAAGTTCACCTCTCCTGAAGCCCCAGAACTGTCCTGGGGTCAGTACATTCCAGTTGTCTCTTCAATTCTGTGATCCCACCTACATCCTTCTACTGAATTTCTTTTGGTTTAAGTTAGCTTTTCTTACAGGCAACCAGAGAATTCTGCCTACTATAAAATGGTATTGTTCTCAAAGAGTTCACAATTCCACTGTCTTAGTTACTTTTCTCTCGTTGCTGAGACAAAATAGCCAACACCCAAAGTTAAAGGAGGGAAGGTTTATTTAGCTCATGGTTTGTAGAAGTTTCAATTCATAATCAGCTGGCTCCAAGACAAGATGGCATGACAGATGGGCAACAGTTCATGGTGACAGAAGACAGCAAAAGCAACAAGAGCAAAAAGGGCAAAACAAGCTTCTGTCTGCCCTTTTATCTTGTATGCAGATTACCGGCCCTAAGGCAGGTGTAACACACACACCACTAATTCCAGCACTAGTCAATGAACCAGTCACAAACTCTAGATTCAGCTGCCTCCAAAAAGCCCACCTATTTTGTGACTGCACGAGGCTTTGGGGGGACATCTAAACACAAACCATAGCATCCACCAAGGAGAGAGACACATAAACAACTGCAATAGACTGAGAAACATGATAATACATGGCACAAACAGGGTGCACTCGTAGCATAGAAAAACTGTTAGTGAGGACAAGTATCTTGAAGACAATAGGTAGAAAAGGCAAGGGAAGTTGTCCTGGGTTGAATGAAAGTATGTGCAAATCCTTGCAGTATATAAAAAATTGCACATTTAGGAAACTATAAGAAATCTAGCAGGTGAGGGTATAAGTCAACGGGAGCTGTGGCCAGGGGGCAGCTAGAGTGATTGTCAGGGTCCTGGTCATTTCATGTCAAAGAGTTGGATTTATAAAAGGGAGCTCTGGGAAGATGTATGTTTCAGAAATGTTGCTCTGGAAATGGAATGGATAGGAAAAGATTAGATGATCATTGAGGTGTGGGCTTTGGAGTCAGACTAGGTCCTGGCTCTGTCACTTAGTGCATGTATGACCTCAAGTCACTTCCTGAACCCCTTTGTAACTTAGGTTATCATCTATGAAGTGTGAGAATAAGAGTAACTCCCAGGGAGTTGTGGGTAGAGTTAGTGGTCTTTGTCTAGATTTAGCTAGACTTAGTAATGTTTGCACATAGGAAGTTTCTGAGGATGTTAGCTATCATCGTTTTGGTAATGGTGGAATCTAGGAGCAAGATTGGGTTTATCACAATAGTCTAGAGGCTTAAACTCAGGCGACAGAAGTGGGAATGGAGATTTTTTTTCGTCTTTTTTGAGACAGGGTCCCCCTGTGCAGCTCAGGCTGGCCTGAGCTCACTTTGTAGCTCAGGCTGGTCTGGAACTCACAATGATCCTCATGCCTCAGCCTCCTGAGTGCTGGGATTACAGGCATGTGCCACCATGCCTGGTCCTGGATATCCTTTAAAAGATTTTAAACACACCATATTAGTTAGATAACCATATAGTTTGTCACACATTTAAAGGTAATTTTCAGAGTTAAATGAGGATGATGTAGAACAGGAATAAATTGGACAGTACAGTCCAGTCACCTTTCACATTACTCTCTTCTAAGTTCAGCTTCTAGGTGTCCTTTACCAGCACCAACAATATTCAGCTTATTTGACTGTAACATGTAAAAAGGAATTTAGGAGCTGGGTGTGGTATCACACACCTGCAATCCCAGCATTTGGGAGGCTGAGGCAGGAGAGTCCATGCAAGTTTAAGGCCAGCCCGCACTATGTATGAGTCCAAAGACAGTCTCAAGTACATAGTGAGACTCTATCTCAAAAAAAAAAAAAAGGAATTTAGTTTTTGTTTTGTTTTGTTTGCAGCACAAAGGACTGAACACAGAGCCTTCACACTGAGCTACATCTCTACCCCTGACCTTTTGACAGGATCTCACTAAATCACTAAATTGTCCAGTCTGATCTCTAAATTGTGATTCTCCTACCTCAGCCTCCCAGAGTCCTGGGATTATAAATTGTTATCACCATACATGTCTTGTTTCTTTCTTTCTTTCTTTTTTTTTTTTTTTTTTTTTTTTTTTTTTTTTTTTTTTTTTTTTTTGAGGGGGGTGAGATAGGGTCTTGATATGTAGTCTGTACTGGAACTCATTATGTAGCCTAGGCTGTCCTCAAACCCACAGAGATTCTCCTGCCTCAGTCTCCCAAGTACTGGGACTACAGGCCTGCACTACCACACCAGGCTTGTTTTGCATTTTCAATGGAGACTGGAAGAAGCCCATACATGTTAGATATCCTCTCAGCTCAGATGTCTTTTCTGACACAACCCAGCCAGGATTTCTTGCTCAGCTCAGCTGAGCATGTACAAGACCAAGGGTCCTTTCTTCCTATATAACATAGGATGTGAACCACAAGAAAGCAGCTCCTCCCACTTTTAAGTGGCTCAAACATGATGCCTGCCTTAATGGACTTCCTGTGTCTCCACAATAGAGCTCAGTAATTCTCCCATGCCCTCCCTAAAAACAGGAAACTTGTTCATCTGTCTTGCTCTCTCTGTCCTCAGTACCAAGTTACAGTGTCTGGTTTCAAGCAGGAGCCTGACAAATACTCATCAAATACTGCACTGGCATATTGTGAGTATATGGTTCCTACTTGTCTAAAATACGGTCAAAGCTCCTGCCTCATCCCTGACATGCAAAAAGAAACCAATGTCGTTGTTTTCATTAGGTCCTGGAGAGGAGCAGTGAAGTCAGTGGGGACTTCCAGTGAGGGGTGGCGACTGTCCTTACCAGAAGCCTGTCTTCATGAGCCGTCCAAGTTTTGCTGGCCCAAGATGAGTCTGTATGGCGTTTCTACCACCATAGAGATTGGGCAGATGAAGACTCAATTCTTTCTTGAGATGAGGGAGAAGACACACAAGTATTTCCCAGTTGGTCACCATCCTCCTCAGGATTTCTTTCATTTTGGGCTTGTAGCAAAGCCCTGCCTCTCTTTCCCCAATCTCTTTGAAAAAGGAAGTTGGATTTCTCCCCAGAGGCTATTTCCTCTGTACTGGCTTTCTTGGCTATGGTTGGTGGCTCTGGAGTTTCAGTTAAACAGACAGCAATTCTTCCCCATTGACTTTCCCAAGGAGCGAGTGCCTATTCCTAGTGAGCCCCTCCCCAGCTCAGAGCTCCCTGTGCCAGAACCCACAAGAGCCGGGGACTCACTCGGAGGTTTATTGGTGGAAGTACAGAGGCACCTTGCTGTAAGCGCTATCTTAGCTGCCCGTGGCCGGTCGGCCACCACGGGACCAGCATTGAAGGAGATGTCACGATGCACAGAAGACAGGGACGATTGCTTGCTCTGACTGATGTTAGGGTCCCAGAAAGTTCTCCCCTAGGGAACTGGCTACAGGGGCCTGCAAGAGGTGCTCATGGGGGTCATCTTGTTCCCAGAGGCTGTGGCTCAAGGTGGCTCTCATGGGTATGTTCACGCTGACCGGCGACGCCACTGGTGAGGGTGTCTTATGGTAGCTGCTGGAACTGTCTATTTTGATGGCAGTGTTGGCGCTTCTGTGGGAGCCCAGGAATTTCATGGTCATTGAAAGTAATAGAAGAAAAAAACAAAACAAAACAAACAAACAGAAAAACACTGTTAAGATGAACATTAGAAACTTTTTTCTCTTTTAACAGTACTGGGGATTGAACCAAGGGTCTTTGCTCTGAGCTACAGCTGCAGCACTTCTATGATTTTTTATTTTGACCCAGGGTCTTGCTAAGTTGCTAAGTTACCCAGATTAGGCTCAAATTTGCCATCCCCTGCCTTAGCCTCCCAGAGTGCTGGAGTTACAGCAGTGGACCACTGTGTCTGATTCCATTTTCTAACTGTATCTTTTACAGCATGGGTGACTTGAATGCAGATGGAAATAAGGAAATGAAGGGCAGTGACAGTACGCATACATGGTATGACACACCTAAGAGCAACCAAGGAGAGAAAACCAAGGAAAAGGGAGGCTGGAGCAAAGGCTGCCCAATTGCAGAGGACCAGGTAACTCCACACTGCAGCACGCCCTGAAGTGTAGTGAGCCCAGTGCGTTATGACTCAATGTAAAGTCCACACCCCACTGGATTAGCCTCAGTGCAAAGAAAATCTTGGGACAGTTCTCTGAGACAGTAAAACTTCAATTTAAAACACACATTCCCAGTACTCTGGGAGGCTGAGGCAGGAGAATCACAAATTTGATCCCAGTCTAGGAAACTTAGAAAGACCTTATCTTAAAATAAAAAATAAAAATAGGTCTAGGGATATAGCTCAGTGTGAAAGCCCTGGGTTCAATCCCTAGTACACCATACATCACACACACCACAGGTCACAGCCACTTAGTGACTAGGAAAATATACATGCGGCTATAAACATTTTAAAAGTCCTAATTAGGGGAGAAATACACTGTTATTTAAAAAAAATAGAAACTACAAGAAAACAACAAAAAAATTACACTATATTCAGAGATAAATACAATGAATTTTTTCCTTCAAATCCATTTTATTTCAAAGAGAAAAAAATAAAACAAGATTTCAAAACACAACAATCAGGGAACATCAGTGATACATACATTATGTACTGCTATCCCCAAATCAGTCACTCAAAGCACAAGACATTCACATTCAACTGTCCAAACAGTACCAGTGCAAATCTTTCTCTTTGATGAGCTCAGAGAAATCAGTAGTATAACTATCTTAACTATATTTTATATACATATACATAAACATATATTGTTTCAGCTTCTCACACTAGTGAGACAATACAATGCTTACACATGCATGTCTGATTTATTTCATTTATGAGTATGGACTCAAGTTGTATGCATTTACCTATAAACATCTCAAGTTTGTCCTTCTTTATGGCTGAGTAGTACCCCATTGTATAAAAGTACCACATATTTTTTATCCATTCCTCAGTCGATGGGCATTTAGGTTGTTTCCAAGATCTAGCTATTACAAGTTGTGCTGCTATAAACATGGGTGCACATATATTGCTGTGGTATGATGTTTTTAATTCTTCTGGGAAGATACCCAGACGGGGAATAGCTGGGTTGAATGGGACCTCCAATTTTAAGCTTTTGAGGAATCTCCACATTGATTTCCATGGTGGTTGCACCAGTCTACATTCCCACTAACAGTGGGGAAGAGTTCCTTTTTCCCCACAGCCCCTCCAGCATTAACAAATTGGTTGATTTCTTGATAACAGCCATTCTTTCTGGAGTGAGGTAGAATCTCAGTGTTGTTTTAAATTGCATCTCTCAAATGACCAGTGATGTTAAACATTTTTTCATATATTTTTTGGTGTTAGTGTTTCTTCATCTGAGAAGTGTGTATTCATCTCAGATGCCCATTTTGAACTGGCATTTTAAATTTTGGAGGACTGGTTTTTTTGAGTTCTTTATATGTTCTTGATAGTAATCCTTTGAGGAACATCTGAAAAACATCTTCTCCCACGTTGTAGGTTGCCTCTTCACTCTGTTGGTGGTTTCTTTTGATGTGCAAAAACTTTTCAATAGTGTGAGATCCCAGTTGATTCTTTGTGACAGTTCCTGTGCAGTCAGGGTTTTGTTCACAGAGTCTTTGCCTACACCAACATCTTCAGTAGTTTTACCTACTCTATCTTCCAGCAGATTTAATGTTTAGATTTTTGATCCATTTCAAATTTCATTTAGTGCATGGTGAAAGATCTGGGTCCAACTTTAATCTTCGGCATGTGTAGAGCCAGTTTTTCCAGCACCATTTATTAAAGAGGCTATCTTTCTTCCAGCGAATGTATTTGGCATGTTTGTCAAAGATAAGGTGGCTTAGTGTATCTGGAGTCGTTTCTGCATCTTATAATCCATTCCATTGATCTTTGGGTCTATTTTTTTTTGCCATTACCATGCTGTTTTTATCACAGTAGCTTTATAGTATAATTTCAAGTCAGGGATTGTGATGCCCCCTGTCTTGTCTTTGCTGCCAGGATTATCTTTGCTCTTCTAGGTCTCTTCTAGTTCCAGATGAATTTTAGGATTGTTTTCTCTAATTCTGTGAGATATGCTATTGGAATTTTGATTGGAATTGCATTGAATCTGTGTAACAGTTTTGGAAGTATGGCCATTTTCACTACATTAGTTCTTCCTACCCAAGAGCATGGGATATTTCTCCATTTTCTAATATCTTCTTCAATCTCCTTTTTCAGAGTACTGTAGTTTTCAAAATAGAAGTCTTTTACATCTTTTGTTAGATTGATTCCTAGGTATTTCATTTTTGGGGGGGGGGATGCTGTTGTGAAAGGTGTTGCTTCCCTGATTTCTCTCTCAGTGAGTTTATTATTCATATACAGGAAGGCTATTGATTTTTGAGTGTTGACTTTGTATCCAGCTATGCAAATGAGTTTGTTTATTAAATCTACCAGTTTTTAGTGGAGTTTCTGGGGTCTTCTATGTAGAGTATCATGTCATCAATGCAATGAAATTTTTTAGTGAAAAAAATTTAGGGTTATTTAGCAATGTGGCAAATTATCTAAAGGCCTCTCTCAACAAAATGCCTAGAAATGCCTGGACATCTTCCTGCATGACATCAAGACCATCCTGCTGTCCATCCAGAGCCTGCTAGCACAACCCAACATCAATAGCCCTGGAACATACAAGTTGCCATGCTCTGGAAAATTCCCAAGTGTTTAAGAAGCACGTTCAAGAAACCTACTCGGGACAAGTCTCCA
>RJWM01045696.1:0-12610 GCA_004363535.1 Dasyprocta punctata | reverse complement strand
TATGAAGGTTCTTCAAGAAAAAAACTACAAATAGACCTACAAGTTGTCTCAATTCAAATAAGAGAAGAAGTACTTCCCAGTGTATTCAGTCCATTAGAAATTGTTACTGAAGATAAATTGCATCCACCATCCCTGATGGACAGAATGAGTTTGTATTGTAATTTTATTTGTATTTAGAATCAGGATATTTGATAAAATTTAGTAAGAAATACAACATTTAACCAGATAATTAATAACATTTCAAAATATTGTTGTTTTATTTTCATTATTATTTCTTTGGCAGTTAACACATGTAAAAGATTCTTTTAGAAAAGACTAAAAATACCTATGTGTTCTCAGTGAAAAGTTTCGAAATAACAATCCTCTTCTTGCATCTATAAAAGGCAGAAATTAGTTTTTCTTTTGTTTTGAGAAACTAATTAATAGTCCGGCTGTAGTCTTGAACTAGTTCTGGGCCTCTGACTGATCTCTAGTTTTTTACTTTATCTTCAGAAAGTACAAAAGTTCTGAGATTTACAGACAGCAGAGATGATGACTAACCTTGCTCTGTATTTTCAGGTTTTTCTCACAGATTTAGCTTGCCCCACAAATTCTTAAGTGCTCTCTAATAAATATTCTATGTATGTATGTATGTTTGTATGCATGTTTGCGCGTATTCATCTAATGAGCTAGACAGCTCTACTATGGTCTGAATGAATCTATCCATTCACCTATATACATCTATCCAGCTACTATAATTTATTTAGCTTTTTTCTGCTTTTGTTTTTTGGACTGGATATTTGATTTCTATGAGCTACTCCATCATATTTGAAATCAAAATTTCTTCAAATTCATTGTTTTTTGATATCACAAAACTCATTTTTCTATGTTGAAAATGAAACTCTACAATGGGAAAGGGACCAAAAGATACAGAGTGGAAGAGGAAGGGTGGGGAAAGGAGAAGTAAAAGGAGTTAAGATATATTATGTATAAGTACTGACTCTTCGCAAGGAACGTTATATACTTCCAACATGTACTACTAGAAATAAAAATTGCAAAAAAAAAGAAAAACAGTGAAAGTACCTATTCAAGACATCGTAAACTAAAAATGGGAGAAGACACAGGTATATGTACTTTATATATGTGCCTATGGCCATAAAGTTTAAGATTGTAGACTATAAAGATATTCTTAAAATCAATAACAAAATCAAAAAAAAAAAAAAGACCCAGAAAACAAATAGGTGAAATAAACAGCAAAAGAGGTTAGCCTAATTAGTACAGGAAAATTTGGCAATGATCAATGTTAATCTAAAGATACAATTAAAATAAAACTGAAAATTGTATTCGCTTGGATTTCAAAATTAGGAAATCGGATAATACAATCAGATTTCATTTAAAAATGTTTAACATCATTCTCTAAACATTTTTGTATCTCTTTAGACAGTAATCTGATTCATAGACTTACACCCAAGCCCTTGTCTGTGTGTACCAGATCTGACACAGTATTGCCAACACTGGCTTGCATTAGCAGAAAAAAGAGAAGCTCTCAAAACACCCTAAATTTATTGTCATATTCAATGAATTTCAACTGAATATGAATTGATATTGGAAGTATGTTTTTTGAGTAACAGGACTTTAATTTTCATAAGACCACATCTAGTATATTATTATACACTCATTAATTTAGCACAAAAAAACCCTAAATGACTTGTTTCAAAATAGAGAGGGAGATAAGAGCAAAATCAGCAATAGATAATGTAAGTTATTGATTATATTTTAGTTCTTGGACTGGTCTGATATATTTCATGGCTATTTACTATATCTTTATAGTTTGTCAAGTATACTAATATTGTTTATGTCTATATGTGTTTGTTCAAAATTTGAAAAGCACAATTACTGAAAAATTTAAGTAGCTAAAATTTATTATTGTTTTCTTAATGATGGGACAATGTCTGTTGCTTCATCAAATAGTTTATTTTACAGTATGTATACAAAGGATACACCATATTATTTTTCACAGAAATTTTACCTTTCCTTCAATTTGTATTAAGCAAATAGCAAACAAGAGGAAAGTATTCACTGTAAGACTGGAATTTCTCGATATGAACTTAATATAATTAATAATATCTTAAGCAATAGCAATTTATTGCTATGCAGAAGAAAAGATCCTTCTTTGCAATCTTGTAGATACAGAGGGCATATAAGAACATGTATTATCTCACAGAAAAAGGGAGGACACTTTTGCAAAGATCCAGGTTATAGTTCCATGTAGTTTTATGAAACAAAAGAATATGCTTTTAAATGTTAAATCTGAATGTTCTCCATAGTCATTCAAATTTCCAGATTGTTTTTTATAGTTTCAAAAAGTCTTGAAATTAAATATTTAGTTTCCATCACGTTGATGATTTCTTCAAACATGTTCTTATACCATTTACAAATACATAGATTGGTTCTCTTGGGAAATTTGAATTTTCTAGTTTCATGTAGGAAATCTTTCTTACATTCAAAATTGTTAGCAAAGTTTTGTAAGAAGACATAGTGTAATTACACCATGTAAGCAAGAACTACTACTCTGCTAGTTTTAGGTAGAGTAACAATTTTGTTGAAAAGAGGTATAAATGTTCCCTGTGTGGCAAACAGATCTAAAATGATTTTAAAAGAATAAAGTTCAATAACTTTCAAACACATATTACAAAAGAGTATCATGCGATTTACAGTATCTTAGATATGGTAAAGGGCCCAGAGGCAGTGTTTGATTAATCCATCCAAGCAAAAGATCTGGATGCCGTATCAGATGACGATTAAATAATTTCTTTATGAAGCTAAGAAAATGCTTAATTCAAAACTATTTTTCTTAAGTGGAATACTATGGCATATGAATCAAATAATGAGAATTAAATGCATATATAGTATGCATATCACAGATGACCTAAATGTTAGTCATCTGTGATATGCACCTGTTTAAAATTCAACTATGCTAGAACATGTTCATAAATTGCTGTGACACTCTTTCTTTGGAATCGCTATGCCACAAGGCAATGTTATTAGTTACAGAATGAACAAGAGTTTGTAAGTCATCAGAATAAGTCTTGCTTCCACATAATCAAACCAGGTGTTAGCAATTTTCCTCTTTTTGTTTTGCTCGTTTTCATATGTTTAGTAAGTATTCATATATATTCATGGTTCATCATTATTAAAAGCAAAGCAAAGCATATCTTAGGAACCAACAGAGTTGGGCTCTAAACTTTAGTTGTACACAAAAGCAATGTAAATAGAATCACCTGATAAAATTATATTATAAAGAAGATTGAAAATAGAACAAAATACTCAATCGGCACTTTTAAATAACTGATTTTTTCCTCTCATGCAACACTTTGTATCTAGTGCATACTAAAAGCAACACTAACTAGATAAATAAGTAACTAAATAAATAATTGTTCTCTGCCATTGTTTCATTTTTTACTTTTGCAAATAGAAGTGGGAAATTTGGATTTAGAATTATGAGAAAGAAAAGGAAGCTCCTTTAAAAACAGGAATAAAAAAGATTTGACTGAATAAAACAGAGCCAATTTGCCCAGTTAAATGAGTAAATTTGCAAATGGAGTATTTTAGGTGGTATATTGTACATTTACCAGCTATGTGCTATTGTCATAAATTCTTTACAATCCATCATTATACTCTCAATATCACTTTTTAAACCTAACTCTCAAATCTTGTGACCCGTCCTTTTTAGAATCTTGCAAATAGAAAAAAATGTGTGTATGTATGTGGACTTGAAATTAAAGTAAATTAGGTGTCCACTAGAGAAGGAATTTATAAGTTATTTATTCATACGCAAGCATAAAATATATTTATTAAAACAGCTTTGCTGATCTAGAAAAGGTCTATGATACATTATGGAGAAATGTAGAATTTCAATTAATCCAATAGTTAAGTGATTGGAAAGGATGTGAGGAAGTGAGGGAAAGAAACTGAATACATTTGGAAAAGCTATGTAAAAACACTTGTGTTGCAAAATTTTGTTGAATTTGTCTTATTTTTGTTCAAGAGTAGTCATGTAGATAAACTAATGATTACAAAATGGTATTGAAATGAGTATTTTGTGATAACATCACTTTCTGATTCTAATTGTAAAGGTGTTCTGTTGAAGTGTTCAGCAAAACAGGTTTGCACAGTGTAATCTGTACTCTTCGAGTTGCATGTAACTTGAAACCCACAATGCTTCAGAGTTGATTGATAACAGACAAATGGTATTTTGCTTTGTATGCAACTCAGTAGATTATTATATTTAACTGTTTGTGAAAAAAAGGAGCTGTGTGTGAGAGGATAGGAAAATTAAGAATTCAAAGGAGCCTGAAAAACAATTTTAAAACAATTTTGACTTGTAGAGATTCCTAATTAGTCAGAAAATTTTGAGTTAGCTCTGTCCATATTTAACAATACATTTCTGCTCTTTAATTTCTTCTGAATGTTTTCATATGAGAAAAATAGAGGAATTTACATAATGTAAATGTATCCACTTAACTTTTCTCACCTACCCTTATGCCTATGACAATAACCTTGAATATTGACTGTATATGATCAATTTTCTCAAAGTTTCACCTTTGTTTTATTTTTCTTTTTTTATAAAAATTCTCTAGCCCTCTAGGCCATGCATCATTATCCACTAGGAATTTTTAGATCTATAGATGGGTTTTAGTGAGATGTTTTAAGATTTAGTGACATAGTACAGTCAATTTGAGGTCATTGCAGTCTCTTTTATTCATGTAGTATAAAGAATTAGCATTTTGGCTTTGATGACAGAATTGGGTACTATGAAGAAAGTAGTCACTGTTTAACCTGAAAGTGCTCACCTGAAACTCAACTTTAGTTTTAGCTGGAAGCATATGTGAGCTACTTCTTTGGTAATGGGATGATGGGGGTGAAGTAGAGTAAGAGCTGGTTACTTTCTCCAGTTTAAAA
Source organism: Dasyprocta punctata (assembly GCA_004363535.1). Classification (NCBI taxonomy): domain Eukaryota; kingdom Metazoa; phylum Chordata; class Mammalia; order Rodentia; family Dasyproctidae; genus Dasyprocta; species Dasyprocta punctata. The sequence goes on along the minus strand of RJWM01045696.1, from coordinate 7,669 downwards.
AAAAAGAAAGTAGATGAATACTTAATATATTTTGGATCTTAAATTAAATTGCTAAGTCCTAATTAGACAGAGGAAGCAACCTTATTATACAATTAATATTTTCCCTAAAATTACCAGTTATTATAGCAAATGCATCTTTCCCATTGAAGCTTTTCTCGTGCAGTGTTGAGGAGGGTAATATCTTTCCCATTATCCCATTGTCTTTATGAAATATATGCAGCCTGCTACCTAGGAAACTGAAGTGTAGGAGGAGCTGTTCTGAGAGATTGCACATGGCTCCAGTTGCCAAGGAAACTCATTCCTTTCTTCCTGTAAATGTGCAGAGCAGTTTTTCTGTTAGGAATGGAGTTAACAGTATTCTCAAAGGAAAAGCTGAGTGAGAAAGGTAGTAAGTTTTTTTTTATGCAGACAAGCTGAATTGTGAACTTCACATGAGCTGAGATGCATTGTTTTCAGGATGAAGATTTCAGTGAAAAGAGTGAAAATTTGTGCATTACAGTATTTTTTGAAACAAAGTGTCAGAACATGGAAATTTTTAAATAAAAAATAGACACTGAATATAGATAAAATACAGTTTCTGAATACTAAATTTCAGATATTGACAATGTGTGTGTATCTATATCCCAGTTTTGAATGTTCACTTTTACAATGACTTCTATAAAATCTTTCCTTTAAATACAAATTTTGTACCTACAAATTTTAGTTAATTCATGAAAGTTGGCCCTTGTTCTTTAAATCAGTGTTATTATTAGGTTAAAAATCACTATTTTGCATTTTAACAGTCTATGTTTTATTGTTCTGGTGTAATTAAATATTTTAAAATGTAAAATTCCAAATCATATTTTATACAAGCATGAATATTAATTTAGCAGGTCTGTTGCATATTAGCATTTATTAAGTCCATTACTTATCAACTGTATAAAACAAATTTAGTTAAATCTTCTAATAATATCCTTTAAAACCTATAAAAAACATGAACTATGGAAGGAAAAAATATCGTAATCTTTAAACTCAAAAAGCTATTTCCCGGAAACTAGCTCTACTCTCTCTTTTAAAACATTGACTATTCAAACAAAATTCAGACAGTTACATGAAAGCATTTTATCTCAAAAATAATTGGAAAATGTGTTTTCTTCCTGGAAAGTAAATCAGGAAGAATTACAGTTTATTTGTACTCTACTAGGCAATAAAACATGTCAAAATACGTACCATCATGTATCGCTGATGGAATGAGCATAGTAACAGCCCATTTAGAATGCAATTTGAAAAATATGCCTTAGATGCCTTAAAATGTCATTATATTCAATTGGACCCAGAACTACAATTTAAGACAATTTTCTAATGTAATCTGGATAAAGGACAATATTCATACTTTTGTCACAGAATAGGGTAAATTTCAAGGCTTGTTAATGAATAAAGTCATGGTAGATGTATGCAAAGAGTTCTGTACAGATATATCCAGCAATTAAAGTTAATCATAATGAGAAAAACATATAATCACATAGAATATGTTTATTATAGAATGAAAAATGAAAAATAAAAGATACTAAAAATATGACAAGAAAATTCTGTATTAAAATTGATAGCTTATATTTTACTTTTTCTTACTGTTTTCTAAGTATGCCTAGTTGTTTGCATTGAACATTTTATTACATTTGCACTTAGAAAATGTCACAAAGTGCTACAGAGGTTGAAATTTTAATGACATAGGGAATACCTGTGATTTAATGTCAAAGGAAGCACAGCACGTTTACACAATAGATGCCAACATCAGAGTGACAACAACCTCCAATCAGTCGCAACCTGGAAAAACTTTCGCTGCCTGATCTCAACCATGGCTGTTACAGCCTAACCTGCAAAGGAGCACACAGACCTTAGCATCAGCTGTCAAGCTGTGGGAAAAAACAGTTACATGGTGTTAAGATTGAGGCAGTAGATACAAACAATCAAATAATTACAGTAAAGTTACCAAAGAGTCCATTTGAGAACAAAGTGTTATGGAGTGAGAAACACTCAAACATTATTAGTTATGGGTTTCTATAGTAGGGACATGTATATCTCAAATTCAAAAAAGAGAAAAATAGGTTCACACTAATGAAAAAAGAGAACTTTTTCTGATTTATTTTGATTTAATGAGTTTTTATCATATGATTTAGCATATAAACACATTTCACTAAAACCTGAAAACTCAGATTGCTTTGCTAATGAATCAGCACCAAAATTTTCGCATGGTAGCAAAGCCCCAAATCTATAGGTGTCCAATAAACTAATTGACAAATGAGCTCTAAATAGCTTTCTATAACTTTTAATATGAGTCCTAAATGGTTTTTACATTTATGCTGCTTCTACAAGACATATATTTGAAATGTAAAGTGCTGTGTTTACAAAATACCTTCATACCAGAAGTGTTAGTACATGATGAACATCCTTGAATGGAAGGAACTATCAATAAATTATAGTGTAGCTGGTAGAATGAATGAGAAAAATATTCAGCAGAAACCCAAAGAAATTATTCTTCCAGTGTTATTTTCTATGGCTCATATGTCATGAAATTTAAATCTTTGTTCTTGAAGTCAATAAAATTATAAATTTACACGTAAGTATTATAAAAGGTAATAACCGCAAGTTTAAACGTGTAGCCCAGTGATTTAAGTGGATGCTGAAAGCAATAAAATCACTGCATCATTACTTTCAAAGGTTTCAAAGCAAGTGAAATGGATGAATGCAGTATATATTGCAAGATACTATGAGTACTCTTCTCTCAGGAATACCTTGGTAATAAGAATCAGTTAGTGGGAAACACATGGATAAATAGCATTAAGAAAAGTTAGCAGCAACCTGATGATGAGAACAACTAAAGAGGGGTACCTTAATTCAGCTTCCCACATCACCTGAGCTTTTGGTGTTAAGCTGAAAGAGGTGTATTTTCACCTAAAGTAGGAGACTCGGCTTAACACTAATAATGACTCCCAGTCTGGTAATAATGTTGCATTAAAACCACCAGGGGAGCTTGGGCAGCTTTCATACCAGTTTCTGATCAAACAACTGTCAGTACTGGAGGAATATGAGACCCAGCAACTATTTCTATAAAGGAGAAAATTCTGCTCCATAGCATTTGTTAGGATAAATGGTGTGAATTCTCCTAGTATAACCAGTTTAAACTACAAATGAGGTAATGATGAACGTAAAGATAGGAAGCAAAATAAGTAGTTGGCTTCTTGTCAGGTAGAGTAAGAGTTGACAGCATTTATACTTGTGACTGACTATTAAGGTGCTGCTAAAAATTTAAACACACACACACACACACACACGGACACACACACTCTATAAAATCAACTGACATGGATTTCCTCATTGATTTATGTTAGAGCACTCCCCTTTTAAACAATAAAAGGAACAAGTTGAAAGTCTTTACCCAAATAGGAAATGAGGAGTTTTACATACCTTAGTATTCTTGATCCCATTAACTGAGATGTAGCCAAAACACACAGATGACAGAGGTGAATCACTAGAAGTCTGATAGTTTTAGAATGTTCATCACTAACTGTGAGAAAAAAAAGAGGTTGTTAAAACAGTTCTAGGAAGAGTGTTTCCAATTCTTTTTCAGGTTTTGTAATGAGGAAACCTCTCCTGGGCTGCCACAGCGACTGGTGCAGGTGGCCTTGTGTGCATCTCAGGTTCTAACTTTGTTCAACATACTGGTTTGATACTGCTCTGTGCCTTTGTACCTTCTCTTGTCAGCTGGATAATCCAAAAAGTTTCCTATGAAAGAATATAAAACACAAAATAATATGAGTTATCTCAAAATAGCACTCAAAATAATACTTAATAAATACTGCTGTGATTTTCTATGTGTCCTCCCTAAAATTCAGGTGTGGACAAATGTGACAGTATTAAGAGGTGTGGTGTTTAACAAGTGATGAGACCAGGAAAGCTCTTCCTTAATTAATGGAATTGAAGTCCTCACAACAGAGGACTTATGCTGTAGTCAGCTTGCTTGCCCTTCTGTTGTCTGCCGTGGGAGAACAAAGCACTCCTCTTTTGAGAAATGAAGTAACTGTTCAATGTGCAATTTTGGGAGCAGAAAGCAACTGTCACAGACAACCAACCCTGCCAATACTTGATCTTGAACTTCCCAGCCTCCAGAATTGTGAATAAATGTGTCTATTTTTTATAAATTACTTAGTATCAAGTGTTTTATTATTGCAACATGATGGACTAGATAAAATGTATAAGATACAAATACCATGAAAAAAATAAAAGTAAATCAAAAAGACAAAGATATTCAGAGGTGGCATGGAAATTATTTGAGTAGCAAGAATTTAAATTCCAAGAACATTTGTTAATCATGGTGCCATATTTCAAGATTAAAAATACATACATATATTGTGTTCTTAAAAACTATGGTAATTTCTGAATGAAGAATGAACTTTTCAGGGGTGGAAAGATTGTAAAAGACAATAAAGAAAGAGCAGTGTATCTTGTTAGATGAGAAAACTAGAAAAATATTATACAGGGTGAGAGTTTTCTAACTGAAATTCTTTTAATTAATCATAAAACATGTAATACGTATGCTACTCTGTTTTCAGAAATCATTTCAAGGTTCTCAACCAAGTACTGAAATTTTGAACCAGGTAACATTTGTTGCACAGAGCTGTTCAATGTACAGTATTCTAGCAGCACTCCATGACACACCAAATTCACAAAGAAAAATGTACCCTAACATAGGAAAGTATTCTCTAAAGGGGAAAAGTCCCTCTAATTTATAACTATTGAATTGTATCTAATTGAAATTATTCTATTGACTTGTTTAAGCTTAAAGTAGTTTTCATAAGAATGGAACAGATCCATAACAATTCAATCTGGTAAAAAAAAAAAAAAGATTTTTGGAGAATTTGTGAATTTTGCCTGAATTCAACATAATAATGATAAGTTAATATTACTTAACGTATTCTGTGTGTCAGACACTATAGAGAATTCTTATTATTTTATGTTGCTTTAGCGTGTATTTTTTTATTTATTTAAGAGAAAAAAGACACATAAGAAAGAAAAAAAGCAAAAGAGACAAACGACTAGAGCAACTGCACCACAGTAACATTATAGGTTTACAAAACAGGATGATAGAAACTTGACAATGGTTGCAATATTGCGTATCGTTGCCTTCAAAATGGTTGTTTACATTAATAGATATAAACATGTAAAATTGATCTAATCATATGAACATTAACCATTCTTTCTCAATAACTAATACATTCAGCAGTATGTTCGTTTTAGTTATCTTACATATACATATATGCAGATTTATATCTTTTTCCTTTTCCCTTCCCTCTTTCCCCCTTTTCCCTTCCCAATTACTTTTGCTCTTTGAGCAGTTTTTACCATTACATAGTATTTACTGTAGAATTTGGATCATATATACTTTTTCAGTTTCTTACATTAGGGAGACAAGACGGTATTTGCACATGTGGGTTTGATTTATCTCACTTATGAGTATGGTCTCAAGTCGTGACCATTTACTTATAAAAGTCTCAATGCAATCTTTCTTGATAGCTGAGAGTACTCCATTGTATAAAAATACCACATCTTTTTGATCCATTTCTTGACTGAAGGGCAGTTGGGGTGTTTCCAAGATCTAGCTATTACAAACTGGGTTGTATAAACATGGGTGCACAAATATCACTGTGGTATGATGTTTTCACTTCTTCTGGGAAAATGCCCGGAAGTAGGATAGCTGGGTTGAATGCGATCTCTAATCCTAGCTTCTTGAGGAATTTCCACACTGATTTCCACAGTGGTTGCACCAGTCTACATTCCCACTAACAGTAGAGAAGAGTTCCTTTTTCCCCACAGCCTCTCCAGCATTTGTTGTTGCTTGATTTTTTAAACTTGACCATTCTTTCTGGAGTGGGATGGAATCTCAGCGTTGTTTTAATTTGCATTTCCCAAATGACGACTGATGTTGAACTTTTTTTCATGTATTTACTTGCCATTTGTATTTCTTTCTCTGAGAAGTGTGTATTCATCTCAGATGCCCATTTTTGGATTGGGTCCTTGAATTTTAGGGGCCTGATTTCTTTTAATTCTTTATATGGTTTAGATAGAAGTCCTTTGTCTGATGGACAATTGACTAAGATATTTTCCCAATTCATGGGTTTTCTTTTCACTCTGTTGGAGATTTCCTTTGACAGGGAAAAACATTTTAGTAAGATGTGATCCCAGTTGTTGATTCTGGGAAGCGTTTCCCATGCAATTTGATTTTTGTTCATGAACTCTCTGCCTACTCCTATGTTATCAAGATTTTTACCTACTTTGTCTTCTAGTAAGTTTAGTGTCTCTGTTTTAATACTCAGATCTTTGATCAATTTTGACTTTATTTTAGTGCATGGTGATAAGCATGGATCTAGTTTTACTTTACAGCATATTGAAAGCCAGTTTTTCCAGCACCATTTGTTAAAGAGGCTGTCTTTCTTCCAATGTACATGTTTGGCCCCTTTGTCAAAGATGAGGTGGCTAAGTGTGTTTGTAGTTGTGGCTGAATCTTCTAATCTATTCCATTGATCTTCAGGTCTGTTTTGATTCCAGTACCAGCCCGATTTTATCACAGTGGCTTTGTAGTATAGTTTCAAGTCAGGGACTGTAATGTCTCCTGCCTTACCATTGTTGCCCAGAATTGCCTTTGCTATTCTAGGTCTTTTCTGGTTCCAGATGAATTTCAGGAATGCTTTCTTTAGCTCTGTGAAGTAGTCAAGGATATTTTGATTAGGATTGCATTAAATCTGTATAATAATTTTGGGAAATGGCCATTTTCATGATGTTTGTTCTTCCTATCAATGAACAGGGAATATCTTTCCATTTTTGGAAATCTTCTGCAATTTCCTTCTTCAGAGTAATGTAATTTTCACTGTACAGGTCTTTTACTTGCTTTGTTAGATTGATTCCTAAGTATTTCATTTTTTTGGATGTTATAGTGAAGTGTGTGGTTTTCCCTTAGTTCTCTGTCAGTGACTTTGTTGTTTGTGTACAGGAATGCTATTGATTTTTGAGTGTTGACCTTGTATCCAGCTACATTACTGAATTTGGTTATTACTTCAAGAAGTCTTTTAATGGATTTTTGGGGGCCTTTTATGTGGAATATCATATCATCTGCAAATAATGATAATTTCACTTCTTCCTTTCCTATCCTTATTCCTTTATTTCTTTCTCTCCTCTAATTGCTCTGGCTACTATTTCCAGAACGATCTTGAATAGGTGTGGTGATAATGGACATCCTTGTCTCCTGATTTTAGGTTGAAAGTTTTCAGTTTTTCTCCACTTAGTAAGATGTTGGCTGTTGGTTTATGATATATGGCTTTTATCAGGTTGTGGTAGAGACCATCTATTCCAATTTTCTGTAGGGTTTCCATCATGAATGGGTGTTGGATTTTGTCAAAAGCTTTCTGCATTAATTGAGATGATCATGTGGTTCTTGTCCTTGGCCCTGTTGATATAGTGTATTACATTTATTGATTTGCATATGTTGAACCATCCCTGCATTCCTGGGATGAATCCAACTTGATCATGGTGTATAATCTTTCTGATAACTTGCTGTATTCTATTTGCCAGTATTTATTGAGGATTTTTGCATCTATGTTCATTAGGAGGTTGGCCTGTAATTTTTTTTTTTTTTTTT
>RJWM01045695.1:0-12685 GCA_004363535.1 Dasyprocta punctata | reverse complement strand
CTCATTCATCAACATATCCTCAATGATTTTTATACTATCTGGTACAGAATAGGCTAAATTTGATCAAGTTTATTCGAATTGAATGTTTTCTAAAAACAAGCTCATATACTGAAAGGCAAGGCTTGCATTTGGAGTTGGCCCATGTCCCCTTCAATTTATTACTGAGAAAACAAGTGATCCCATTTTTCCACCAAGAAAATACCAATTAGTGCTCTGTCGACCTTTAATTTACTAGTAATAATGACTAGAAGTCTCCTAATATTAAGTTTTGCACAAACATTAGAAAACTGACTGCAGCTTTTGGAGCCATTCGGTGTTACAATACATCCTGGTCTACTCAGCATTTAATTAGCCACTCTGTTGGTCCTCATGTAAAAATAGAACTCATGTTTGCTTAACTCACCAGGCTTACAGGGTCTTGATTTAAATGTGTCTCTGCCATTAAATGATTTAGTGTTTGTATTGGATGATCTGTGTCCCCCCAAGGCCTCATCTAATTTGGATGGGGCTGAGTCTGGCATTTGTGATCGGTTTGTTGTCTAGTGCTGGGATTGTTGGTGTGAGTGCCACACCCGTCCAGGAGTGGAGCCGACAGACAGTGTAAGGGAGATGGGTCTCCCTTTCTTGCTCTTCCACCCTCTCTCTCTCTCTCTCTCTCTCTCTGTCTCACCAGCATGCCTTGCAGTTTGGTGGCTGCCACGAATGCAGCCCTGCCACACCACGCTGTGTTGGAGCCAACTGAGTATGGACTGAAACTCCTGAGAAACTGCAAGAAATAAACCTTTCCTTCCCTAATTTTGGGTTCAGGTATTCTGTCTTGGCAATGGGTGAAAATTAACTAAGACAGTATTATTTTCAAGGCTGTCTCCCTTTAATCAACTGACTGTGCAAAACATCACAGGGAAAACAGAATCGTGAAGGAAAAGAGGTTCTTTCAGTTTTCTTATAAATGAGTGGAGTAAGGCCTCAATTTATAATGACAAATACAAATGTACTACAGAAAGCACCTCACCCCTTTCCTATAGCAGGCGAGGGTCAGCCAGTCTTCAGGAGGGAAAGACCCTCTTCATGGTTGGGGGACAACCATGCTCAGTGAGCTGGAGAAGAAAACTCTGCAGACTCCCGGGCTGCTTTTTGTACCACACATTTTGTATGTTACAAATAACATCTGCAGCTTTGCGACTGAACAATACAATACTGATGCAAATGCTGGAACACTATTCGAAGATAACAATTGGAAAGTAGGTATGGTCATTCACTCTTATAATCCTAGACCTCTCGAGGGCTGAGGCAGGAGACTGTAGGTTTAACCCCAGTCTGGAGAACTGAAAGACTTAGCAAGACACTGCCTCTAAATACATAAATAAATGAACAAACAAACAAATAAGGCTAAGGTTGGAGTTCAGTGTGAAGGCTCTGGGTTCACCTCCCAATATTAAAAGGCAAAAATTATGCAAGCCTTTAATCTCAGCACTCGTGAGGCTGAGGTAGGTAGAGTGTTGTGAGTTTGAGGACAGCTTGGGCTACACTGTGAGCATGGCCAGCCTGAACTATATAGTGCGATGCTCCCTTGAAAAAAGTAGGGCCAGGAATTCAGCTCAGTGGCTTAAGCCTCTCCTGGCAGGCATGAAGTTGCGAGTTTGATCCCTGGTGCTGCAAAAAAAAATAAAAAATTAAAATAAAATAAAATGCAAAAATTAAATAAATAAAAATTTTTAAAAAGAACTGTAGTCAGTAGAATTCTGCTGTCCCTAATAAACTCTGGTTTAGGTTTCCAAAATAAAGAATTTCTGTTCAGTAATGTGTAGAATTCAATTCTGCAGAAGATTGGATCCTGCAGACACATTTATTACAACCAAGAATTGCAGAAGTGCTTATACCTGACCTCCCAGAGGAAGTCAGTGTAGGTACACAGCCAGGGAATTCTGTCAGGAAGTCTGGAGAGAGAGCCCAGGGGTGTCTTCCCAGGCCTTCACAGCCACATCCTCAGACCCAGAGCCCTGAATCCACGGGAACTGCTGCAGAAGTGAGCCAGATCCAGCTGAGCCGTTACAAAGCTGTCTTCAAGAAAAACCTAAAGTAATCTCCTTTGATATAAGAATTAATCTGATAGATGGGGACAGGATAATGCATATAATCTCTCTAATCTCTCCACCTGGATAATACACTGTCATATCATTTGATATGATATCATGCCACTTCTACACTTAAAACACTCAATAATCCATAAGAAAAATTGAAAACCCTGCCGGTAGTCCCAGCAGACTAGGATGCTGAAGCAGGAGGATGGCAAGTGTGAGCCAACCTGGGCAATTTAATGACTTAGTGACCACCTGGCACAAAGTAAGTAATAAAAGAGGCCTGAGGATGGAATTCAGTGTGAAATCCCAGTACCAGAAAAAAGAGAAACATCTAAAACCACGGCTGCATCGCTTCTCGGCCTTTTGGCTAAGATCAAGTGTAAAACCACGGCTGCAATTCCTGGCTTCTTCCTGCTCCTTCAGCCTTGCCGCCCTCATTTCTTGCATGTTGTCTTTGCTTCCTTCGCTCTGACCCTCTGTCCTCCCCAGCACCTTTGCTCCTCTCACTGCCTCTCCTGTTTTCCCTGCTGGTTTCCTGCTCACCGTCAGCTCCCAGGAGGAAGCCACCCAGCCTGTCATGGCCCTGCTCTGCTCTCCCACGTACTCAGCTTTTCCCCGTCACTTCTCATGCTGTGACTCTTTCTTTAATGTCTATCCCCACTAGTACCGTGAGTTTCCTGAGAAAAAGGACCATGTCTGTATTTATTGCTACTGCATTTCTTTGTCCAGCACTGCACCTAGAAATTTATAGGGACTTGGTCACATTCTTTAACTTCAGTGAGTCAATGAACGAGCAATAGAAGGAAAAGAAAAAGAAATGTAACATAGTCTAAAATTGCGATGATGTATTTGACAGGGTGCAGTCAGCAGCACTACAGTGAGAAGTCTCTTTAAAAGTATGAGTTACTTATAACTTAAAAATTGACCTAAAAACTCACACTTACGTTAGTATCTCAGTTTGGACAATACTAACTCCATCACTCTTGTGTCATAGGCCCCAATAACAGTATAAAAGCATTTTTTAAAGTATAGCACAGGTCAGAGCACTTGGGTAGCATGCACCAAGGCCTGTATTGAATTTCCCACACCACACACACACACACACACATGCACACAAATCATAGATTTTAGTGATAAGGCTTCCATGAATAGAGCAACCAATGTCTGCCAAGTGAGAACATATATTTCCAAACAAACACAGCTGCTGTGGTGGTGAATGTCTATAATCTTAGCAATCTTGTAAACTGAGGCAGGAGGATCCTAAATTCAAACCCAAACTGGAGTTTAGCCACTTATTGAGGTCCTGTTACAAAATACAAAATTATGTCATGTTTCCCCTCTGTGTTTAACTGTGACCAGCATAGGGTTTACTTCAAAACTATAAAAGATTTTGGAACCTCCTGTAGTTTTCTGAAAGAACCAAAGGATGTACTTTCATTGCAAAACAAGCTGCGTTTTTGCTTATATGGGATAAATAGAAAAGGGAGAGTCTGAAGAAGTAGCACATGATTATTCCCTAATAGATAAAACCTATTTTAAAATGTGTACATATTTTCAAAATAATTCCAAAATGATGAAATGAACAGGGAGAGTTATGAGCTATCTCTGATCTAAACAGTGGGTTCTAGAATATAGAGATTTAGCAGACTGTGCTAGGAGGTATATTAGGACAAACCGGTACCACATCTGCAGTGCCTCTGGTGCTCTCCCAACACGTTACTGAAACAGTTATGCCTTCAGAGGAGAAGATGAACTCTAAAAGTGCATTCACGAAGTAAACAAAAAAATCTAGGCATTTATCTAAGTTAACGTCTTTCAGAACCCAAAATTTCCAATCAGAATGGATCAAGAAAACAATAAGATCACTAGGGTACAGAAACATCTCTTTTCGGGAAAGGATGGGGCAGGGCTGGACCAAGGAGCACCCTGTTCCAGGTCGTGGTCTCTTAAAACCAAATGCTCTGGGCAGAGTGGTAATAAGAGGACTCTGTGCATGGTATTCAGAAGGCTTGCAGCTGCGAGGAAGAAAGACTTCTGAGGGTCAATGAGACTTCATCTCCTGTGCTAGCTCTGAGTCAGTGGAGTCCCCAGCCCGAGGTCTGCATGTACTGGCCCTGAGCTTACAAGCCACATGTACTCTGGGTGCTTACTAACGCTACAGAGCTGCCTGGCTAGGCTCAGAGAAAGTGTGTTTGACGAAGTGTGGCTCTCTAGAGTATGAAGGTCAGGCCAGAGAGGTAAAAAGGAAGGTTACACATGCACATATGCTGTACACATGTATACTTCAGACTCCACCTAATACTTGATATGGCTTTAGAAGGAGGTGTTGATGGTCTCTATGTAAAACAAGGTTAATACCCACAAGAAAGCAATGCTTCTGTGACTCTTGGTTTCTCTCCTCCTGCTTCTCCCTTCTTCACTTCTATCTCTTCAAAGACTAAAATATTTTTTGATCACTGCTCATGCAGATATGTTTTCTTCTCTGAAGGCCTCCACCACCTCTCTGTGACTTCTAGATTGTTGCTAATTCCATATGACTTTCCAGCTCACACTTCTTCCATAAAACCCTATCCTCTCTATATCTTTCATCATTTTTTCAGGAATATATTTCAACCAGCCATGGAAGAGCCAATGGTTTGGATAATCCTAGGCCCAGTGTCTAACCCTGGCTAAATAAACCATGAACTGGCCACAACTCGGGATTGAGTTATGATAGAGATGTCTTTTCACCAGCTGGAAATTAAGAGTTCTCTAGTAACAAATAAGTCAAAGAACTCCCAAACAAAGTTATGTGCTGTGTGTGACTAATTTATTTCTGAATCCCACAGTTTTGACAGTTCAAGTATCAGGATTGGGATAGACCCTCATCCCACAGAGCCACAGCACCTACATGATACTGGAGAGAACCCCAAGTACCCAAATGACAATCATGAGACAGGAAAGGAGAAAGGTAACCCTAGAGAGACACATGATCAGAAACACTACCCATAGCCTATTCTTGGAGTGAATACATTTAGAAATAGACTATGACAAAAGCAGAGATACAAAGTAAGAGAGAGATGGGAAAGATGTCACTGAACAAATGACACTGTTAGTGACAGTTAAGGATGAGAATGTGCTGTTGATGTCAGGAATACAGGGGAAGAGCATATCAAGATTTGGAAGCAGTAAGTGTGGCATTGCTGAGGAAATGAAATACAGCATCTAGAATGGGGCCAGATGTGCAGTGACTTAAGGACACAATGAGAAATTTGAAAAAGTCTGTGCTTCCCTATAAAGATGAGGCCCTAAGGGGCAAGAGAAGAGACACGGACACCACTAAAAGGGTTGGTTCATTATCAAGATGAAGGCCCTGGTGACCTAGACTGACAGAATAGCCATGAGAATGGACCAAGATGAGTGGACGTAACAAGTAAAACAGATAAATTGTTCACGATGGAATTAAAAGCCCTTGCTAGTGGTTTGGCTGGGAAGAGGGTAGTAAAAAAAGAAGTCAGATACCCTATACCATTCCCACTGATATAAACTTTTGCCATCTTTGATACCTCTTGAGGCAGGATGAAACTGAACTCATTGGCTGGATCACAAGAGCCAGCGTCTGATGATGTGGCTGCAGAATGAGTCCTGCATTTGGGAAAGCATGTCCTCAGACAATAGCAGGGCACCTGCTCATCAACATCACAGGTCTTGATGAGTAGCATCATGCATGCAAAATGATTCAGACTCCAAAAGAAATTTAGATGAGTAGAGATAAGAATGTGAAGAAAATTCAGAAAACTATGTAAATTTTTACTCATAATATAATCACATATAAACATAAGTAATATATATGTAGATACACAAAAGTGATATATGTCTTTAAACTGTATTTTAAGAGAACTAAGTGTACTTTAATGAGGAAAAAAATCCTAAATTGTAATGACTTAGTCTGTTTAATAGGCAGTATTTTTCTTCTTTCTAATTAGTATATAAGCAATGACCCTGTTTAAGAGAAATGGTACTTAGAATCAATAAAAGAAGATAACTCTTAAATGCTAAAATAGTAGGATATAGAGTCTTGTCAATCACTAAGGTGTAATAGTTTCTTACTTATGTGAAATACACACTGATAAGTTGTTTGCACACTCAAATCAATATGAAATTAAAAATATTACCCTATGACTAAGTATAAATTTAAGGACAATAATGAATCAAGAAACACATAAGCATAGTGAATCATATCAGAGATTCAATAAGACATTTAGATGTGATCAAGTTAAAAACCAATTCCGGAGAGTTCCTCTTGAAAAATAAAAAATTATAAGGTGTGTCTCTCCTACCTGCTATAAAAATCACTATTATTAAAAATGAATTTTGAAAATATAAATCTGAATATGTGTATGTGTACGATAACTAAAATGAACATACTGCTGAATGCATTAGTCATTTAGAAAGAACAGTTAATACTCATATGATTAGATCAATTTTACATGTCTATATCTGTTAATGTAAACAACCACTTTGAAGATAAAGAGACGCAATATTGCAACCATTGTCAAGTTTCTATCATCCTGTTTTGTAAACCTGTAATGTTACCATTGTGCATTCACGCTAGTCGTTTGTTTGTCTCTTTTGCTTTTTGTCTTTCTTATAGGTGTCTTTTTTCTTTCTCTTAAATAAAAAAAAAACAACACCTGAAACAAAAGGAAAACTACAATTATGAGAAAAAGTGAGAGAAAAGGTCCATTTGACATTCAGAGGAATTTAATATGCATAACAAAAGACAGACTAAAAAGTAGGAAAAGAAGGATGGTAAGTATTGTTGAGAACTTTCAGTGTGGGAAATATACTACTCTACACTACACTACTCTACAGGATAGGTCCAAAGTAATTTCTGAGAATATATGAAAAAGTTCACGAAAATGTTCAGGAAAAAACAGGAAAATACATCAGAATCATTTCTCATATATTAGCAAAAACTCTAGAAATACAATTGTAAAAAAAATCAACTTGTAACAGCAACTTCAAAATAAATACTTTAAAAAAGCCTAACAAAAATAAATTAGGACTCAGGAAACTTTTTTTAAAGACATAAAATGTTGCTGAAAGTGTAAAAAATTATTAAAGTAAGAGGTGGAGCAGTCTGGGCCAGCATGGTACAGCAGCACAAAGTAACAGGACACTTTTTCCTGAGGGGCCCTGCAAAATCGATAGTTGGCTGAAACCAATCTTCTAAGGGTAAACTTATTGCATACAAGTTTCTGGTATATGTTAGATTATGTTATACAACTGAAGATCTTGCTCCTATGGTTAAAGGTACCAAACTAATAGTTACCACAGTTTGTTGGTTGCTAGACTGTGCTTGATGCAATTGTTATTGTTAATTGTAATACTTTAGCCAGGATGTCATGCATGTTGTAACCAGTTTTTCAGCCTCATACGACAACAATGTGATTGTCTGAGACAATAAACATCACTGTAGTCCAGTACCAAAGGGTGGGGGTGCCAAACCAAATAGATATCAACTTCTCATCCTTAATCAATTACAAAGGTAGGTTCTTAAAATAGACACAAAGACCAAGAACCACCTTCACCTTCTCTGAAGGGCATATATTTCCTAAGAATTCCTCAACACTAATCATAAAACTATCTATTGAAAGAAATCTACAATAATCAACACAGAACAGAAAAGAAAAAGAAAAGAACAAGATTCAGAAGCAAAATGCAACCCCAGACCTCCATCCCACCCAGGACAAGTTCAGAGCACAGTGAGATAGAAGAAATAAGAAGGCACACACTAGAATTTCTGAAATGATAGCAGCACAAGTGATAAACAAAAAGATGTGGCTATAGAAAATATAATCTCCCTGGTGAAAAATGAAATGTGATTAAAATGAAAAACAAGCCTCCATGAGTCTAGAACAGACACAGATTTTTAGAAATGGAAGAAGTTAAGAAAACAATGGAAGGTATGAATGCCCAACATAGAAAAGAAATGAAAGCCATGAAACAGATCCAAATACTTACCTGGGAGATTAAAAGTTCCATTAAAAGTATATGCAACAGATTAAACAAAGGCAAAGATAAAACATTAGATGTACAAGACATGATTGCAGTTAGCAACTATGAAAGAAAATATATTTTAAAAATAGTAAGGGGCCATGAAAAATCAATTAAACAGATGCAAGACATAGGAAATAAAAACAACATAAGGTTGATTGGAGTCAATAAGAAAACTGGGGATAATGCAAATTTCATTAAATAAACCTCTTCGCCTAACTAACGGCAGAAAACTTCCCAAACATAGACAAATATTTTGACATAAAAACAAATGAAACATGTAAAACTTCAAATAGACATGACCAAAATATCTCTACACCAAGGCTTATAATAATCAAGATTCTAGAAATTCTTAAGAACAGAATATTGAAAGTAGAGAAAAGAAACAAATCACCTATAACAGAATATAAAGTAGAATCATAGAAGACTTCTCAAAATTAAACCTCAAGTCAAGAAAAACTTGGAATGAAGCATTTCAAACCCTAAAAGAAAACAACCTACAATCCAAATTGAAGTACCCGGCAAAACTATCTTTCAAAATTAATAGAGAAATAAGATATTTGCATGAAAAAGAACAACTGAAGAAATTCATGCCCACCAAACCACCTATCCAAAAATGCTTTGATATTTCAGAAAGACATATTTTAGAAAGAGATAAAAAAGGCCACAACTCCAAAAACACCAACAGAAAGAAGTCACCTGGCAGAGCAAATAATTAAACAGAAGGGAAACACAAGAAACCAACATCAAGATAATAAAATAAGATGGATAAGCTAATACGTATCAGTTATAACCATCAGTGTAAATGGTCTCAATTCACTAAAGAAAGAGACTGGTAGAATGGATCAAGAAGCAAGATTTAACAATATGCTACATACAAGAAAACACATTTACACAAAAAGGAATTCAAAGAATGAAAGTCAAAGCATGGAACACATTACTCCATGTGATAGGAGCCCAGAAAAAAGCTGGAATAGCTATTCTATTTGCAGATAAAGTGAACTGCAAGGTAAAATTGATTAAAAAAGACAAAAAGGTCACTACATATTTGTGAAGGGAAAACTCCAAAAAGAGGAGATAATGATCATAAATATACATGCACCAAATACTAGTGCAATGAACTGTATAACACAAATGTTGGACATGAAAAATCAAACAAACACTAACACAATTGTAATAGAGAACCTTAATATTCCACTGTCACAAATAGACAGATCAGGTAGACAAAAAATCAACCACAAAATATTAGAATTAAACCAAACTTGTAAAGAAATGGACTTAGTAGATGTCTGAAGAGTGTTTCACTCCCAAATATTAGAACACACATCCTCCTCAGCTGCACATAGGACATTCTCTAAAATAGACCACATCCTAGCCCATAGAACATGCTTAAGTAAATGCATGTTATCTGATCATAGTGCAATGAAATTGGAAATCAATGGCAAAAGAAAGCACGAAATCTCCATAAACGTATGGAAATTAAATAATACCCTCCATAACAACCAATGGGTTACAGATGAAATTAAACAATATTTACAATTAAATGATAATGCTAATACAACATGCTGGATCCTGTGGAATTGAATGAAGTCAGTCCTAAGCAGGAAATTTATAGCAGTGAATTCTCATATCAAGAAACAGAATGAGTTCAAACAAACAACCTAAAGTTGCACTTGAAGCTGAAAAAAAAGACAACTACAGTCCAATATCCCAAATGAACATAGATGCAAACAATCTTCAATAAGATACTGGCAACCAGAATGCAGCAAATCATTAAGACTATTCATCATGATCAAGTAGGATTCATCCCAAGGATGTAAAGATGGCTCAACATATGCAACTTAATAAATGCAATATACCGTATCAACAGAGCCAAAAACAAAAATCATGCAATCATCTCAATAGATGCAGAAAAACCTTTTGACAAAGTCCAACCCCTGCTTTTGTGAAAAAAAAGAAAAGAAAAGAAAAGAAACATACAGAGCCAGACCCCAGCCTTTCCCTGTGAGTTAGCACCATTTGTGGACTTCAGGGGGAGAGAACAAGGATTCACCTACAAGCAAGCCCCCCCCTGCAAACCAGCATCATGCATGGGCCACCACCAGCAGAGGGACAGCCAGATCCCAGCCCCTTCTGGTATGTGGGCTGGCAAGCAAGAAGAGCCAAGCCCCCTCCTCCATAAGCAACCAGCTGATCTGAAGAAACACAGCCTGCAATGATAGCTGTTGAGGTGAAATGCAATTTAGTGTTTGTGGTGTTTTGGTGTTTCACTGACTTTGCAGGTCTAGGGCCAGTGGTCTGATCATCTATTCAGAGGATGGCAATACACAGTGTGGCATCTAAGGGGGATCTCCTTCTGAGGGTGGTAGCCACTGTTAATTCCCTATTATCTTGTTTTGAAGTCCTGTATCATTTTCATTGTTTTGCTGGGTTGGTTTTTATTGTTTTGTTTTGTTTGATTTTGTTATATTTGATGGAATAAGCAGCTATTTCAAAGATAGCAAGATATATTATGGTAGCCATTTTGGATTTACCGTGGTCTGGTTTTGAAGTCCTTCATCACATTCATTATTTTGTTTTTATAGTTTCTATTCTATTCTGCTCAGTTTGATTTTCAGTATGTCTGAAGGTATCTGCCGCTATTTTGAAGACAACAAGGGACAATATGGTAACTATTCTTGATTTCATAATGTTTTGAAGTCCTGTATCACTTACACTGATTTGTTTCAATTTGTTTTATTCTGTTTTATTTTCCTTGGTTTTATCCTCTTTAAAATAAAATAGAATGAATTAAAAACCCTATAGAAAATTGGAACAGATTGTCTTTGTCTCAATCTGATAAAAGCCATTTATGACAAACCACCAGCCAACATCCTACTAAATGGTCAAAAAGAGAAAGTTTTCACTATAAGATCAGAAACAAAACAAAAGTCCACTATCATCACTCCTATTCAGTGTAGTTCTGGAAACATTAGCCAGGATGATTATACATAAGAAAGCAACAAAAAGAATAAGGATAGGAAAAAAATAAGTTAAATTGTTATTGTTCATGGATGACATGATACTCTACATAGAGGACCCCCAAAACGCCACCAAACTCTCAATATAATAACTGAATTCAGTAGTATAGCTGGATGCAAGGTCAACACTAACACAAAAAACAAATGCACTGAGAGAGAAATTAAGAAAACGACACCTTTCACAGTGGCATCAAAAAAAATGACATACGTAGAAATCAATGTAACAAAGGAAGCAAAAGATCCAAGCATTGAAAATTACAGTACACTAAAAAAGGAGATTGAAGAGGATATCAGAAAATGGAAAAATACCCTTGCTCATGCTTAGGAAGAACCAAGATAGTGAAAATTCTCGTATTCCCATAATTGTTATACAGATTTAATGCAATCCCAATCAAAATATCATTAGCATACCTCAAAGAATTAGAGAAAATAATACTAAAGTTCATTTGGAATCAGAAAAGCCCTAGAATAGCAAAAGCAATTCTGGGGAACAATGCCAAGTCCAGGGGCATCAAAATCTCTGACTTGAAATTATGCTGCAGAACTATTATGATAAAAACAATATGGTACTTGCAACACACACACACACAGACACACACATGCGCACACACACACACTCACACATGCACAAATAGACCTGAGGATCAATTTAACAGATTAGAAGATGCATAAACAACTCCAAAACACTCAGTCACCTTATCTTTGACAAAGGAGCAAAGCACATTCACTGCTAGAAAGATAACTTCTGTAATAAATGGTGCTAGAAAAATTAGCTTTCCATAAGCCAAAGACTAAAACTAGATGCATGCCTATCACCATGCACTAAATTAAAATAAAAATGAATCAAAGATCTAAATATTAAAACAGATACACTAAACCTGCTGGAAGAGAAACAAAGCTCTTAAAGACATGGGCTTAGGTGAAGTCTTCATGAGCAAAACCCAGATCACATAGGAAATACTACAGAGAATCAATGGCTATTTAAAAACTTTTGCACAGCAAAAGAAATCACCTGCAGAATGAAAAAACAACCCAAAGAGTGTGGGAAAAATTTAGCCAGTTACTCCTCAGACAAAGGACCATTATTTAGAACATATAAATAACTGAAAAGAATTAGACCTCCTAAATTCAAAGACTCGATCCAAAAACCAGGATCTGAGGTGAATATACATTTCTTAGGTGAAGAAATTCAAATGGCAAATAAATATATGAAAAAATGTTCAACATCACAATCTCTGAAAAGTGAGAGATTCAAATTAAAACAACAAGATGCCAGCTCACTCCAGAAGGAATGACAATTAACAAGAAATCAGTCAATGACAAATGCTGGCAGGACTGTGGCAAAAAAAAAGGAACCCTTTTCAACAATGATGGAAGTGCAGGCTGGCACAACGACTGTGGAAATCTGTGTGGAGTTTCCTCAGAATACTAGGACTAAAGGTTACATTAGACCCAGCTATTCTCCTTCTAGGTAACTTCCTGTAAGAATTAACAGCATCATACCACAGCTATATATGCACACCCATGTTTACAGCAGCACAGTTT
>RJWM01045694.1:0-12685 GCA_004363535.1 Dasyprocta punctata | reverse complement strand
CAGGAGCTTGAAGCAAACCATTTCAACCTAGCTCCAGGTAAAGTTGTAAAACTAGTTTGACTGTGTGCAGGATCCTCAGACCTTCCTCACTCTATCGGCTTTTTTTCTATGTAGTAATCACCTTATAAAATGTAAAGAGAATCTGGGAGTGGTGGTGTATACCTAGAACTCCAGCACTAGGAGGTTAAAGGCAGGAGGATTGCTGAGTTTGAGACCAGCCTGGGCTACATAGTGAGTTCAAGGTCAACCTGAATTGCACGGCAAGACCCTGTCTCAAACAAAATAAATGCAAAGAGATTGTTAGCTACTCTGCTGCATCTTTCTCCAGATTACCAAGAAAATAAGATGGTGGCATGGTATTAAAATTATCACCAAAGATAATTTCTCATATCATGGTAACCTCAAGGCCATGTTTCCAGATTACCCACAAAGAGTGTAAGACAGCTAAGTTTAAACAAACTCTGATTTTTCCCTAAAAGAAAAGGTCATTATTGCTGGCCTGCACTTTCTATTTTCTTTTTAACTCCCATTGTTGGAAGTCTGGCTTCCTTCTCAAGTAGTGTGGTTATGATTTGACATTGATCCAGGAAGGAGGCAGTATAGGGAAGTATATTTCTTTAATATGTTCAGTAATTATTAAACAACTCAAGTTAAGACATGATTCCATATAGACAAGAAAATAATCTGATACAAACTTGAAATTGCGCAAAAAGAAATTGTGAACTTCTTTTGGCAACTTATTTAGAATCTTCTGTCCCTGTGTGATGCATCCAATCTTTTAAAAAAAACTGAGTCGCCATGACTCATATTCTGACTAATTTCAAGGCTTCATTACCATGGAGAAACGAGTACTACACTTTGAACCTGGCACATTATACCTAACATAGCCAGACTTCTCACTGAAAGGAATTTTAGGAACTATCCTACAGTGTAACGCAAGATGGCCTGTAAACACTGTGTTTGTGGATCTGAATCTGCTACAGCCATCTTGTGTCCACGAGGAAATGGCTAAGAGAAATATTTGCTGAACGTTGAGTATACGCATGCAGACTTCCTCACTGCATGACACTGAACCTGCTGTGTAGTAAGGAACCAGAGTCCCAGGAAAAGGAACCAGACCAGCTGATTTTTACAAAGTTGCTCAGAATCAGTAAGAAAGCTGCCCACTGGTGAACTTCTGACTGTACTGCCTAGACTGTGCAAATTCATATGGAACATAGCAGTCTGCTCTGTCAAGTCCTTGTGTAATCAACCAACTTTGAACTGACAATCCAAGAGGTTGCTTAAGCTACACAATACTATACAATGATTTTTCCCTGTGAAAATTTGTGATTTCTGCCTGTATAGAACACCTTCACCTTTGTTTTTATTTGTTTGCTTGATTTTGGTTTTTTGAGACAGTCTCACTACATAGTTGAGGTTGGATTTGAACTCGCTTTGTAACTTAGGCTGGCCTCAGACT
The DNA here is from genome assembly GCA_004363535.1 of Dasyprocta punctata. Classification (NCBI taxonomy): domain Eukaryota; kingdom Metazoa; phylum Chordata; class Mammalia; order Rodentia; family Dasyproctidae; genus Dasyprocta; species Dasyprocta punctata. Next base: position 11,223 of record RJWM01045694.1, on the reverse strand, counting down.
CGCAGCAATCCTCTTACCTCAGCCTCCCAAGTTTTAGGATTACAGATAAATACCACCATCCCTGGCAGCATCTTTACCTTTGATTGGAAACACAGTCTTCAGAAGTCTATGCTTCCTGTTATAAACCTGTAAGTAAGCAAATCCTCAAGGCTTTACACTAAATGTTTTCAAATTATTTGCAGTTTAACACTCACTCTGCTCCAGAACATTTATTTATTTTTTTTCTTCTAGAGATCAAGACTGACAAACCATAGCAAAACAACTCTGGTTCTTAATGATATATTTACTATGAAACTTTATAGCTCTCTGAGCTTTTTCTTATATGATATAATGAATTTCCTTTATTTCTTAAACTTCACTTAATTTAGTTCCCTATTATTTGTACTAAAAGTAAAGGAAAAGATATACTTTGTTTGTTTGCACTATCAAATATAGTGCTCCCTCCTCCATCACATACTGCTCCCTTATTTCTCTTCCAATTATTTATCACTACCCAAAATTGTATTGTTTCTTTGTTTACTCGTTCATTGTCTATGTCTCCCACTAAAATGTGAGCTCCGGAAGACAGGAACCTTGGTCTATCCAGATGACTGATGTCTAGAAAGTGCTCGGCACACTACATATGCTCATAATACTTGTTTAATACTTGTTTTGTCCTTAGGATTATATGTTGTCTTGGATTGGGCTTCCTAGAAGACAGTGTTTCAGGAGCATGTGATTCAGTGAAGAAATGCTCTTGGGAGAGGGAAGTGAGAGTAGTTGAATATGGCAGATTAAGGATAGCTAACCTGAGATGTAGTCTCAGCCTAATTCCATGGGGAGCTATAAAGTATTAATTGCACCAAAAAATCGATAATACTTTAAAGCAAAAGCAACTTTTTTTCACCTAAATCAGTGAATCATTAGTTTAAAACTAAGTCAAAAAATAAAAATAAAACTCAGTCAAATGTCCCTGAACAATAACTACATCTAAGTTTATCCAAGTAATTGACAAATGTCTGAGTATTAGATAGTTTCTACAATTAATGATAATGCCAATACAACATACCAGAACTTATGGGATACAACAAAAATGGTCCAATAAGGGAAATTTATGACAGTGAATTTCCACATCAGAAAAACAGAGCAAGTTCAAATAAACTCAAGTTATTTGAACCTCAAGCTTCTAGAAAAAGAGCAAGTTAAATACAAAACTTGTACAAGGAAGGAAATTATAAAGATCAGAGCAGAAACCAAAGAATGGATAAAAAAGATGTGGTATTTTTATACAGTGGAGTACTACTCAGCCATAAAGGAGGATAAACTTGAGACATTTATAGGTAAATAGTTGCAACTAGAGACCAGACTCATAAGTGAAATAAATCAGACTCACGTGTGTAAACATCATATTGTCTCCTTAGTATGAGAAGCTAAAAGAAATAATGTTTATGTAAAAAATAGCTAAGATAGTTACACTACTAATTTCTCTTAGTTCATTGAAAAAAATGGTTTGTGCTAATATCATTTGGACAACTAAATGCCAATATCTTGTACTCTGAGTAACTAACTTAAAGATAACAATACGCAATGTATCAACCATTGTTACCCTCTAATTATCATGTTTTGAAATTTTGTTATTTTTTCTCTTAAAAAAAGATTAGAGCAGAAATTAATTCAATTGAGACTAACAAAACAATACAAAGAATCAATGAATTGAAGAAGTACTTCTTTGAACATATAAATAAGAGAGACAAACCCTTAGCTAACTCATCAAGAGAAAGACAGAAAAAACCAAACTCCATTCAATTAGGAAGGAAAAGGGTGAAATCACAATGGATTCTTCAGAAGGCCCAAGATCTTTAGTAACCACTTTGAGAACCTGAACTCTAATAAAATAGAAAATTCAGAAGTGGACAAATTCCTAGATACATATGAATTGCCAAAACTGAATCAAAAAGATATAAAAATTCTAAGTAATCCAGTGTCAGTTACTGAAATTGAAGAAGTAAATTTTTTTTTATTTTTTCTTAATATTTTATTAATGATAGAAGACAAGACAGAAGAGAATCCCCCATACTTACTACATTGCCCGCTGTAAAGTGATGCTTGGGTTGCAGACCAGGCGGAATCTACAAAACAAAAGTTGGTTGATGTTCCTTGCTTGCTATCAATTTAGCCAGACCTCCAAAACAGCAGGTTGCTGACGGGGGGGGGGGGCTTGTCCCCGGTGCTGCTCGGGCCAGGCGGGGGCTCCGTGAGGGGCCCTTCTCGTTCTCCTCCAAGGTCCTGGGTTCAGGACCCCGGAAGGCAGTCCATGTTTAGTCCTGATCCGTGCCTGCGCCGCTCGGGCCAGGCGGGCCCCGTGAGGGGCCCTACTCATTCTCCTCCAAGGTCCTGGGTTCAGGACCCCAGAAGGCAGTCCATGTTTAGTCCTGATCCGTGCCTGCGCCGCTTGGGCCGGGCAGGCCCTGCGAGGGGCCCTACTCATTCTCCTCCAAGGTCCTGGGTTCAGGACCCCGGAGAAGAAGTAAATTTTAAAAACTATCAACAAAGGAAAAAACCCAGATCCTGACCGATTCACTGTTGAATTCTATAAGAATTTTAGATAAGGTCTTAAGTGAAAAGTTTTAGAGAAAATCTAATGTCACTATTCCTCAATGGAAATAGAAAGGGATGCAATGCTCCCAAAGTCATTCCTGGAAGCACCATTATCCTAATACCAAAACCAAAAAAAGATCCAACCAAAAAACTGAACTACAGACCAACCTCCCTAATGAACATATATTCAAAAATCCTCCATAAGATATGGCAAACAGAATTCAGCAACTCATTGAAAAGATTATACACCATGACCAAGTAGGATTCATCCCAGGAATGGTTCAACATACAAAAATTAATAAATGTGATACAGTATATTAGCAGAACTAAGGACAACAACCACATGATGCTCTCACTAGATGACGAAAAAGCATTTGGCAAAGTCTAACACCCATTCATGATAAAAATCCTACAGAAAATTGGAATGGAAGGTTCTTTATCTCATCTTTATCTCAATCTGATAAAAACTATATCTGACAAACCAACAACCAGCATCATACTAAATGCTCAAAAACTGAAAGCTTCTACTCTAAAATCAGGAACAAGACAAGGTTGCCCACTATCACCACTCCTGTTCCTTGTAGTTCTAGAAAACATTGGGCAGAGGAATTAGACAAGAGAAGGACATAAAGGGAAATATGGACAGGAAAAGAAGAGGTTAAATTATCATTATTTGCTCATGACATGATACTCTACATAGAAGATCCCAAAAACTCCATTTCTAAAGACTTCTAGAGTTAATAACCAAATTTGGTAGTGTACAAAGTCAACAGTCAGAAACCAACAGCATTCCTGTACGCAAATAACAAACTCACTGAGAGAGAAATTAGGGAAACAAAACCTTTCTCAATAACATCAAGAAAAATCAAATACTTAGGAATCAAACTCACAAAGAAAGTGAAAGACCTTTACATTGAAAATTACTACTCTGAAAAAGAAAAAAAGGATATCACAAAATAGAAACATATCCCTTGTTCTTGGATAGGCAGTACCAATATAATAAAAATGGGCATACTTCCAAAACTGATGTACAGATTTACCGCAATCCCAATCAAACTATCAATAGTATACCTCACAAAACTAGAAAAACCAATCCTGGAATTTATATGTAGCCAGGAGTCCTAGAATAGCAAAAGCAATTCTCAACAACAGGAGCAAGGCAGGAAGCATCACAACCCCTGATTTGAAGTTACATTACAAAACTACCATGATAAAAATAGCATGGTACTAGCAAGAGAACAGACCCAAAGATCAATGAAACAGATTAGAAGATCCAGAAACAACTCCAAACACACTCAGCCACATTATCTTTGACAAAGAGATCAAACACCTTCACTGGAAGAAAGATAGCCTCTAACAAATGGCACTGGGAAAACTGGCTTTCCACATGCCAAAGACTGACACTAGACTCATATCTCTTGCCATGCACTAAACTAAAATAGAAATGAATCAAAGTTCTAAATATAAAAACACAAATATTTATCTACTAGAAGACAGACTAGGTAAACCTGTTGAAGACATAGGTGTAGGCAAAGACTTTATGAACAAAACCCCAATCACATAGGAAATATTACAAAGAATCAACAACTGGGATCACATCAAATTAAAAAGCATTTGCACAGCAAAAGAAACCACCAGCAGAGTAAAGAGAAAACCCACAGAAAGGAGAAAAATATTTTACCAGAAACTCTTTAGACAAAGGATTAATATCTAGAATATATAAATAACTAAAAAAAATCCGAGCTCCCTACAAATTTGAAGACTCAATCCAAAAATGGGCATCTGAAATAAATAGATACTTCTCAGATAAAGAAGTACAAACAGCAAATACATATATGAAAAAATGCTCAACATCATTCGTCATTTGAGAAATGGAAATCAAAACAACACTGAGGTTCCCTCTCACTCTGGAAAGAATGGCTATCATCAAGAAATCAATCAATAGCAAATGCTGGAGGGGCTGTGGGGAAAAAGGAACCCTTCTCCACTGTGGGAGTGTAGACTGTGAGAGTGTAAACTGTGGAAATCAGTATGGAGAATCTTCAAAAAACTGACAGTAGGGGTTCCATTTGACCCAGCTGTTCACCTCCTAGGTATCTTCTTGAAAGAGTTGAAAGCATCACATCACAGCTCTTATACCTACGAACAGATGAATGGTTAAAGAAAATGTGGTGTTTATAAACAATAGTATAAAAAAGGATGAACTTGAGTTATTTGTAGGTAAATGGATGCAACTTGAGATCATAATTTTATGTAAAATAATTAAGACACACAAGTTTAAATATTGCACTCTTTCTCTTGTGAGAAACCCTAAGGACAAGAAAAGGAGAAAATAGATGATCAATACTGGAAATTAGGAAGAATATGTTCAAATGGGAAGGGGAATAAGGGAGGAGGAAGGGGAAAGGAAGGGAGAAAGAAAAAAAGAAAGAGAAAAAAGAATTTAAAATAAAGAATGGAAGAGAAAAATGGAAAGAAATCTATAAATGAGCAGGGAAAGAAGGATTAAAGGGAGGGGATGGGAATGGGGAAAAAAATTAAGATGTATTATGTACAGGTACAAATTCCCTATGATGAATGTGAACACTATGTATGGCAAATATGTACTAATAAATTTTTTTAAAAAGAGAAACTTCATTTCTCCCACAGTTAAAGAAATGCAAATCCAAACAATAGAATAAAGTTTCACTTTTTAAATTAGCAAAATTTAAAAGTTTAATGCTATAGAATGCTAACGAAATGTGAGAAGACAGGGACACATATAGGAGAGGGAGAGGGTTAATGATAATTCAAATGGGGGAGACATTTGTGTAAATAATTTGGCTGTGACTATCAGTGTAAAATGTATGCACTCTTGGTCTGTCAAATTCCTTGACAGAAATATTCCATAAGGCTATAACTGCAAAAGTTCACTAAGATGGGATGTATAAAGATGTTCAGTGAAGCATCCTTTATAATGGCAAGCAAACAAAAACAACCTGAAATTACTACTGATGACTAATGTACAATATGCTGAAGTTACTTTTTTAAAGTACAAGATAAATTAGTTCATGCCAATATGGAATGATATAAAGTGGGGTAGTTGGTTTAATTATCTAATCCTTTTATTAAAGAATTGCCATAGTAGGTCAGGTTTCATAGAGAATGCTTGCAATCTCAGGACTCTGGAAGACTGAGGCAGAAGGACTGAAAGTTGGAGCCCAGCCTTGTCAGTTTAACAACTCAGCAAGGCTGTGTCTGAAAATAAAAAGCAATGAAGGGCTGGGAATGTAGATCATTGAAAAGTCCCTGGGTTCAGTCCCCTGGACTGGAGAGAAAGAGAGAGAAAGAGAAAGGCAGACAGACAGACAGACACAGACACACAGACAGACACACAGAGAGAGAGACAGAGACAGAGAGAGAAACAGACAGAAAGACACAGAGAGAGAGAGAGAGAAACAGAGACAGAGAGAGAAACAGGCACAGACAGACAGACAGAGAGACAGACAGACAGACAGACACAGAGAGAGAAACAGAGAGACAGAGTGGAACAGACAGACAGACAGACAGTCACAGAGAGAAAGAGAGAGAAACATAGAGATAGAAACAGAGACAGACAGACAGAGAGAAACAGAGACAGAGAGAGGAGAGAGAGAGAAACAGAGACAGACACAGAAAGAAAGAAAGAAAGAAAGAAAGAAAGAAAGAAAGAAAGAAAGAAAAAGAAAGAAAGAGAGAGAGAGAGAAAAGAGGAGGAGGGGGAGGAAAGAAGACAAGAGGAGGGGAGGGGAAGGGAAGATAGGGAAGGGGAGGGAAGAGGAGGAGAGGAAAGAGAATGAGAATAAGTTGCCAAAATAGCTGGGCGAGGTGGCACACACTAGTAATCACAGCACACTGGGAGACTGAGGTAGGAAGATGACAAAGTTGAACTCAACCCACGTGCAAAAGTTCCTGGGTTCAATCCCGTGTGCAACAAATTCATGTGTGTGCGTGTTAGGGGTAACATACCAACACTTCTGTGTATGCCATTGATCCCACAGGCCAACCTTGGCATACCAGAAGGCAGGGGTAGGGGACTACTTTGGAGGCCACCTAGACTCTGCACTTAAACTCCAGCGTTTGAATCCTGAGCCCTGTGGTCTCTTAACACTATTTGTCTCAGCTTATACATGTATAAAATGAGAATTCAAAGTTACTTACTGGATTAGAACAGCTAATGTATTTTAAATGTTTAAAATATATTTAAGATATTTACAGAGAACTACAAGGTGTCTGGCATTTCCTTTTAATACTTCAGAAAAATATGGGACAGAGGAGGAAATAATGGTAAAAGGTAAAGCAAATGTGGCAATGTTAAAATATTGACAATGGTTGAAACCAAGTGATATATATGCAGAGGCTCTTCTATGCTTTCTTTAGCTCTTGAATTTTAAATTTTCAATTGTAAGAGTTACATAATCCTTCACATAAAATGTCCATAGCATTACCTGAAAAATTAAGTACTCAATAAATGTAAGTTATTAGTTTGAGCATGCTGAATAAACTGTATTTTTCTTTATATAGGCAATATAATTTCTTACACACTGCACTTTCATCACGTGTAATTCTTGATTGGGTGAGTGAGTTTAGTTTTTTTAATGTTTTATGAAAAGTTATCAACCCACTTAGCTACAATCATTTTTCTACCCAGAGCAAGTAATAAAAAAGTTAAAATTTTGTTTTGTATGTTATATATCCTATGAACCACAAGAGGGAGCCAGTGTCCAGAAACAAAAAATGACTGCCTAACCATTACCAGCAATAGGGACCCACCGAGATCTTTCTGTGAACAGGTAGCACTTCCCTAAGATCAGCATTCCTCCCCCTCTCCTCTGCAGAAAGATCAGCATTGATTCTAAAGATTTTGAGAAAGCATAAAAAATGTTTCCAGTGAGACAGAGCCAAATGAGTTATATCAGTACAGTGATATTGGGGTTGGAAAGATTGGACACACACTGTGGGGTAACCGGTATTCGGCTTCCCTGCTGTGCCTAGAGAGAAGACCAGTCTCTAAGGCTCCTGTCTCACAGGCTCAGTACTCACAGCAATACATTTAGGGCACCAAAAGGCGTTCCCGACCAAAATATTTCATAGCAGATTATTCAGGTGCCTCTGATTTCTCTCAAGATGAATTCATTTCTTGAGGAGTTGGCCATGGTTAAGATGCCTTTAATCCCTACACGAGAAGGAAGCCTTTGCTTTCTACTGTCCCAGGATTCCAAGTTCCCAGGAAGGGGCCTCAAGAAAAGAATGAAGGGTGGTGCTTCACTCGTAAGAATGAAGAAAGCAGTTCAGGGAAAGTGCTGGGCGTCTGGATTGTTAAACTAGAAGAGTCCAAGAGATACTGTCAATCTCAGACTGCCCCACAGCAAGTGAGAGATCATACCAAGGGACACTGTTTATAATAGGCCACTGTGGAAATGGGAATTTTCCTCATTTTTATAATCTAAGTCTCAGTTGCACTAATTTTCAGCTTTGTAGCCATTTTGGTGGAAGCTTTATAAAATATACCCAGGCCTGACTATTACGAGACAAGCAACTTTTCTACATTTTTCTTTTCCTCTGATCACTAACCGTTTTTCTCTGATAAATTCTGCTCTTAATTACAGAATTATGAACTTCAGCATTCTTTAAAGGATTTTTTTTTCTTAATAAATAGAAAATGTACCTGTCTGCTTATAGATTTGATTTAACTTTGATCATAGTAGAGCCTTACTTGTAGACATTCAGCATATCACAATCCAGCTACAGAGTATAACTGAATCCATATGATACACGTTTTTAGTCCTTGTGTAATGTTAACTCTGTATATACTTAATAGACATGGACTAAAGCAAAGTATTTGGAGGTACCAAGGTGTTTAAGGATAGTGGCATTTCTCAGCTTGATCTCTTCTCTCCCACCACCACCACCCTCCCAGGGGGAAGGGAGGTTATCCGTAACACAGGTTATGTCAAAATACAACGCTACCTTTCATTTATACCATTTTCAGTTTACAGAGCAAAATCTTAAGAATGCCTTTGGGTAGCCAAGTAAAATGAACTCTTATCCAGGTAATCAAACACCTTTAATATATGTTTTTAGTATACCTGATGCTTACCGCGATGGAAAAAGAGTTGGTAAGAAAGACTAACTGATGTCTGTAAGTTCCTCCTCCTACCCCAGGAGAGACAGGCTGACACTTATTAAAGGCCTGTGCAGGAAGCATACACAGGATTCTCCCAGAGCACAGGAATAGGCTGGACTGGCTTAGAAGGAAGTGATATCAAGGAATGGGGAGAGATCACAAAGCTTAGGAGAAAGAAGGTTTGGTGAGATCAGTAGGATGATCTGCACTATGTGTTCCTGGAAGGGAAGTCAGGCAAACTTAATTGTAAAGCAGCAAAGCAACTCTCCACCTAAAAACCCTGAGTAAGGAACTGGCTAATGACATCAGCATTGGTCAGCATTGCTCTTCTCTGCTGCGACCTTTGTCTTGACTCTGGCATCTCTTAAATTGTCTTGGAGGAGGAGATACCTGCATTGCCTTCCTTGTAGTGTGGTGTAGAAGCTTAAGAGGGTTTCAGGACATAAATCCTGTCTAACAATTAACAAAAGTAAGGCAAAGGAGAGTACCACTTATTGCAAACAAAGGCACCTTTTTCTTCAAAATGGAAATAGCTGTATTGATTTTTTAAATGATTATACATGTAAACTATATTCATGGAAAAAATTCAAATAATACAGAAAAGTATAAACCGCATATAATTTTAATGGGATAAGTCTATATATACTACCTGATAAATACTCAATTTGTAATAGCCATGCTTAATAGTGTATTTTGGACATCTTTTTGCGATATAAATATCAATCTGTGGTGATAGAGTATACTCTTATGTGAATATCTAAAATTAAACTTAATGCCTTTAGGCAAAATTTAGACTGCTCACAGCAGAGTTTAAAGCAGAAATAGTGATATTATAAGCATAGATTTTGCACATTAGTTTAATTATTTTCTTTTTTTTATTTTAGCGAAGAAAAAAACAGAAAAAAAGACATATAAAACAAAAACAATAAGCAAAAGAGACAAACAAACGACTAGAGTAAATACACTACAGTAGCATTGCAGGTTTACAAAATCGGATGACAGAAATTTGACAATGCTTGCAGTATTGCACATCGTTATCTTTAAAATGGTTACTTACATTAACAGATATAGACATGCAAAATTAATCTAATCATATGAGTATTAACTGTTCTTTCTCAACAACGAATAGATTCAACAGTGTGTTCATGCTAGTTATCTTACATATACATATATACAGGTTTATATCTTTTCCTCTTCCCTTTTCTCTTTCCGCCTTTTCCCTTCCCAGTTACTCTTGCTCTTTGAGCTGTTCTTCACCCTTACATAGTATTTATTATAGATTTTGGATCATATATACTTTTCCATTTCTTACACTAGGGAGACAATATGGTATTTACACATGTGGGTTTGATTTATCTCACTTACGAGTATGGTCTCAAGTCGTGACCATTTACTTACAAAAGTCTCAATGCAATCTTTAATAGCTGAGTAATACCCCATTGTATAAAAATACCACATCTTTTTTATCCATTCTTTGATTGATGGGCACTTGGGTTGTTTCCAACATCTGGCTATTACAAATTGAGCTGCTATAAACATAGGTGCACAGATATCACTGTGGTATGATGTTTTCAATTCTGGGAAAATGCCCAGAAGTGGGATAGCTGGGTTGAATGGGATCTCTAATCCTAGCTTCTTGAGGAATCTCCACACCGACTTCCAAAGTGGCTGCACCAGTCTATACTCCCACCAACAGTGGAGAAGAGTTCCTTTTTCCCCACAGCCCCTCCAGTATTTGCTGTTGGTTGATTTTTTAATCTTAGCCATTCTTTCTGGAGTGAGATGGAATCTCAGCGTTGTTTTAATTTGCATTTCCCAAATGACCATTGATGTTGAACATTTTTTCATCTATTTATTTGTCATTTGTATTTCTTTCTCTGAGAAGTGTGTATTCATCTCAGATGCCCATTTTTGGATTGGGTCCTTGAATTTTAGGGGCCTGATTTCTTTTAATTCTTTATATGTTTTAGATAGAAGTCCTTTGTCTGATGGACAATTGGCTCAGATATTTTCCCAGTTTGTGGGTTTTCTTTTCACTCTGTTGGAGATTTCCTTTGACATGCAAAAACTTTTTAGTAGGATGAGATCCCACGTGTTGATTCTGGGACGTGTTTCCCGTGCTATCTGATTTTTGTTCATGAACTTTCTGCCTACTCCTATGTCATCGAGATTTTTACCTACTCTGTCTTCTAGTAGGTTTAGTGTCTCTGTTTTTATATTCAGATCTTTGATCCATTTTGACTTTATTTTAGTGCATGGTGATAGGCATGGATCTAGTTTTAGTTTGTGGCATATAGAGAGTCAGTTTCTCCAGCACCATTTGTTAAAGAGGCTGTCTTTCTTCCAATGTACATATTTGGCCCCTTTGTCAAAGATGAGGTGGCTGAGTGTGTTTGTAGTTGTGGCTGTATCTTCTAATCTATTCCATTGATCTTCAGGTCTATTTTGATTCCAGTACCATGCTGATTTTATCACAGTAGCTTTGTAGTATAGTTTCAAGT
>RJWM01045693.1:0-12686 GCA_004363535.1 Dasyprocta punctata | reverse complement strand
AGAGGCTATCTTTCTTCCAATGTACATGTTTGGCCCCTTTGTCAAAGATGAGGTGGCTAAGTGTGTTTGTAGTTGTGGCTGTATCTTCTAATCTATTCCATTGATCTTCAGGTCTGTTTTGATTCCAGTACCATGCTGATTTTATCACAGTAGCTTTGTAGTATAGTTTCAAGTCAGGGATTGTGATGCCTCCTGCCTTACCTTTGTTGCCCAAAATTGCCTTTGCTACGCTAGGTCTTTTCTGGTTCCAGATGAATTTCAGGAATGCTTTCTCTAGCTCTGTGAGGTAGGCAAGTGATATTTTGATTGGGATTGCATTAAATCTGTATAATAATTTTGGGAGAATGGCCATTTTCACGATGTTTGTTCTTCCTATCCATGAACAGGGAATACCTTTCCATTTTCTGAGATCTTCTTCGATTTCCTTCTTTAGAGTAATGTAATTTTCACTGTATAGATCTTTTACTTCCTTTTTTAGATTAATTCCAAAGTATTTCATTTTTTGGGATGTTATAGAGAAGGGTGTGGTTTCCCTTATTTCTCTGTCAGTGACTTTGTTGTTTGTGTACAGGAACGCTATTGAATTTTGAGTGTTCACCTTATATCCAGGTACATTACTGAATTTGGTTGTTACTTCTAGAAGTCTTCTAATGCATCTTTGGGGGTCTTCTATGTAGAGTATCATATCATCTGCAGATTATGATAATTTCACTTCTTCCTTTCCTATCCTTGTTCCCTTTATTTCTTTCTCTTGTCTAATTGCTCTGGCTAATATTTCCAGAACTATATTGAATAGGAGTGGTGATAATGGACATCCTTGTCTTCTTCCTGATTTTAGGTTGAAAGTTTTCAATTTTTCTCCATTTAGTAAGATGTTGACTATTGGTTTATGATATCTGGCTTTTATCAGGTTGAGGTAGAGACTATTCTGATTTTCTGTAGGGTTTTTATCATGAATGGGTGTTGGATTTTGTCAAAAGCTTTTTCTGCATCTGTTGAGATGATCATGTGGTTCTCGTCCTTGGCCCTGTTGATGTGGTGTATTACATTTATTGATTTGCATATGTTGAACCATCCCTGCATTCCTGGGATGAGTCCCACTTGATCATGGTGTATAATCTTTCTGATAACTTGCTGTATTCTATTTGCCAGTATTTTATTGAGGATTTTTGAATCTATGTTCATGAGGGAGATTGTCCCTTAATTTTCTTTTTTGGTTGGGTCTTTCTCTGGTTTTGGTATTAGGGTAATACTTGTTTCCAGGAATGAATTAGGGAGACTTGCTTCCCTTTGGATTTCACTGAAGAGTTTGAGGAGTGCTGGCATTAAGTCTTCCCTAAATTTCTTGTAGAATTCAGCAGTGAATCCATCAGGGTCCGGGCTTTTCATTGTTGGTAGGGTCCTAATTACATTTTCAGTTTCATTAGCTGAAATTGGGTTATTCAGCAGCTTTACATCTTCTTGATTCAGCTTTGGTAATTCATAGGTTTCTAGGAATCTGTCCATTTCTTCTGTGGTATCGAATCTATGTGAGTAAAGGTTTTCGAAGTAGGTGTTGATGATCTTCTGTATTTCCACCGGGTCTGTAGTGATTTCACCCTTTTCATTTCTTATTGCATGAATCTGAGTTTTTTCTTTCGTCTTTTTGATAAGGTTGGCTAGGGGCTTATCAATTGTATTTACTCTTTCAAAGAATCAACTCTTTGATTCATCAATTCTTTGTATTGTTTTCTTAGTTTGAATTGCATTAATTTCTGCTCTAATCTTAATAATTTCCTCCCTTCTTTGGGCTTTGGACTTGACTCACTCTTAGGTTGTTTATGCGTATTTTTTCCATTTTTCTGATGTGGGAGTTTAGTGCTATAAATTTCCCTCTGAGGACTGCTTTCATTGTATACCACAGGTTCCGGTAATTTGTATTTGCATTTTCATTCAATTGTAGGTATTGTTTAATTTCTTCTTTAACTTCTTCTGTGACCCATTGCTTATTTAGGAGAGTATTGTATAATTTTCATGTGTTTATGCAGTTACTGTAGGTTTTTTTGTCATTCATTTCCAATTTTACTGTGCTATGGTCAGATAATATGCATGGAATTATTTCAGTTCCTTTGCATTTACTTAAGTGTGTTTTGTGGACCAGTATATGATCTATTTTAGAGAGTGACCCATGTGCAGCTGAGAAGAATGTGTATTCTGATGTTGATGGGTGGAATACTTGGTGTACACCTACTAGGTCCATTTGTTCACAAGTTTGATTCAGTTCTGTTATTTCTTTGCTGATTTTTTGTTTGGTTGATCTGTCTCTCTGTGACAGTGGGGTGGTAAGGTCCCCTGCTATAACTGTATTATTGTTTACTTGTTTTTTCATGTCTATTAATAATTGCCTTACATAGTTGGGTGCTCCCATATTCGGTGCATATATGTTTATAATTGCAATCTCTTCCTCTTGAAGTTTTCCCCTAACAAGTATGTAGTGACCTTCTTTATCTCTTTTGATCATTCTCAGTTTGAAGTTTGTATGTTCTGCAAATATAATAGCTACCCCTGCTTTTTTCTGGGTTCCTGTTGCATGGAGTATTGTTTTCAAGCTTTTGATTTTTCGTCTGTGAATTTCCTTTTGAGTGAAATGTGTTTCTTGTATGCAGCATATTGTTGGATTTTGTTTCTTAACCTACCCTGCTATTCTGTTTCTTTTTATTGGTGAGTTGAGACCATTTACATTGATTGATATAACTGATATGTACTGGCTCATCCCTGTCATGATATCTTTCTGTTGTTGGTTCTCTACATTTTCTGTTTAATTGTTTGCCCTGCTTATTGGTTTCCTTTTGTTGTTGTTCTTAGGATTGTAGCTGTCTGTGTCTCTTTCTAGAGTGTCTTTCAGTGCTCTTTGTAGTGTTGGTTTGGTGGCCATAAATTTCTTCAGTTGTTCTTTGTCATGAAAGTATCTTACTTCTCCATCAATTTTTAAGAATACTTTTGTGGGGCACATCAATCTGGGTTGAAAGTTGTTTTCTTTCAGGATTTGAAATACTTCACTGCAAGCTCTTCTTAACTTAAAGGTTTGTGTTGAGAAGTCTGCCATGATTCTGATAGGCTTTCCTTCATAGGTGATCCGTTTCTTTTCTCTGACAGCTTTTAATATTTTGTTCTTGTGCTGTATTTCTGATACCCTTATTATTATATGTCTGGGTGAGGATTTATTTTGGTTATGTTTAATTGCGGTTCTGTATGCCTCAGTTACCTGTACTGCGGATTCTCTTCTCATGTTTGGAAAATTTTCTGCTATTATTTCTGTGAATAGTCTTCACAGATCATTAGTATTGACCCCTGCTTTTTCATTTATGCCTATTAATCTTATGTTATTTCTCTTGGCATTATCTTGCAACTGTTGAATTATTGTTTCTTGGTTCCTTACTATTTTAAGAGATCTTTTCTTTCCTGGCCTTGATCTCCCATGCTGTCTTCAAGACCTGAGATTCTATGTTCAGCTTCATTCAAGGGTTTGTTCAAACTTTCCATGGAATTTTTCATTTCCTGCATTTCCCTTTGCATCTATTTCATGCATTCTTTTTGTGTCTTATATTGTTCATTCAAAGTTTCGATCATTTTGTTAAGTTTGTCTATTTTTTTATCTTGCTCTTCTTTAGATACACACAACATTTCTTTAATAATGATTCTCATTTCATTTTTTACCTGAGAGAATATTTTTGATTTGAGTTTCTCTATAGCTTCATCAAGCTGTTTCCTTACTGCATTTTCTATCATTTCAGAAAGTTCAGTTATGTGTCTCCCACTGTCTTCCATTTCAGTGTCCCTTGGGTTTGTTCTCAGTGAGCTGGGGGATTGAGACTGCCTCTTGGTCTTTTGTTTTGTCATTTTCTTTTAGACCCTGTGTGGCTGTGTCCTGCGAGGCTGACTGGGCATTCCCCTTGTGGGTCACTCTGGGCTGTAGGACCCAGTAGAGCTGGATCCTGTGTGCAGCTAGTGAGGGTGACCTCCTGGAGCATGTGGGTGGGGGCTCTGCCTTACTGGGTGGAGGCCAAGGCCTCCCAGTCCCAGGCAGCTAGGCAGAGCATACCCCAGAGTGTGTTGCCACCAGGACCCTGAGTCTGGCTGCAAGGAATTCAGTGCCTCTGGCACGCCAGGCAAGCCTGGGTGAGTCCCAAGCCTACAGTGCCGGGGCGTTGCTCCTGGCTGGGGTGGCCACAGTCTGTAGGGCCTGGCGTGCACTCTGCTGCACTGAAGAATGGAGCTCGTGCACAAGTTCTGAACTCTCGTGGGGAAAGCTCAAGCTCTCCATGGCCCTGTAGCTATGCTGGTCAGTCCCTGATGAGCAGCTCTGGGGTCCTGGGCTGGGATGGGCTCAGTACCTCTGTGTCCTGTGAGGCTGGCCGGGCATTCCCCTCTGCATTACTGTTTTTATACCATAAGGTGAATTCTGCATAAAAGGACTTTAAAATATCGATATTTTAAAGCTCTCAGAGAAGGCCTCTCCCACTGCTGAATGAGCCATGGTGTGGGCCTTCCGATATCACCCACTGTGTGTTCATGGTTCACCATTCAGATTGTATAGTTTGGAATTTATTTTTCCTATTTTGATTCTCATCATATTGCCCTTCTCACCCACAAATACTCCAGCAGAGCATTCTCAACTTTGACATATATTTTCCTGAGAGTTTTGCCTGAGATTTCAAGGCAGCAGAGCATCAAAGGAGATGAAATGCAATGGCTAAAGAGAATGGCCTAAAGGAATTTTGTTCTTAAATATTGGCTCAAGTTTTAGAACTGATGTGAACCCTGGGTCATAAACTCTCCTGTGTCTGTGATCCCTGGAAATCTTCCACACAGCATCAGCAGCTACTGAGGCTTCTTTCCCTCTGGCATCCAGGGCCATCGCTATCATCTTGGGAAGGTGGCGTTTTCTCTGCAGTGTTTTCTCTAGATCCAGCGCCAGTCATTAGCTTTGGATTCGGTCTGCATGGTGAGACGGAGCAAGGCCCTGAGAGCTGCTCATGCAGAGCTGATGAGGGCTGGGTCTGCCCTCCTCTGTCAGCACTCAGGACTCTGAGGGAGGAGAGGACGTGGGCAGCTCCTGTCCCCTGCTCACAGCAGAGGTGGTCTCTCCTCCCTCAGCACCAGGGGAGAGGCTGCCAATGGGCTGAATCTGGGAAAGGCTTTGAGTGCAGGACCGGAGTTCTTTCTCTCTTTCATCGCCTTCACAGGCATTCTAGTAAGGAGTTAGCAATATGATCAATTGGATAAAGAATCTCTTTTGCTGGTTAGAGAGTGAGCAAATTGTGCTACATCAGAATTATTCATTGTTTATATACTTTTTCAGTTTCTTACACTAGGGAGTCAATACGGTATTTACACATGTGGGTTTGATATATCTCATTTATGAGTATGGTCTCAATGATCCAAAATCTATGATAAATACTATGTAAGGGAAAAAAAACAGCTCAAAGGGCAAAAGCAATTGGGAAGGGAAAAGGGGGAAAGAGGGAAGGGAACAAGAAAAGATATAAATCTGTATATATGTGTATGTAAGATAACTAAAACAAACATAAAAAAAGAATTATTCATTGCTTATAATCCATCGATTTCACTTTGCCTCTTCAGCACCATGATGTCAATTTTATTTTATAAGGATTATTGCATGTACTGTAGGATACACAAAACTAATTAGAAAATCTGAAATCCAAACTGCTCAGAATTCAAATATTTTGAACATTCCCTGCTATGATCATTCAAAAGTTTCAGATTACAGAGCATTTGGAATTTAGATGTATTTCATATTTGGAATTTAATTATTGAAAATTATCACTGGATACAGACAATGAAAATATTCCAAAGACCACAATCTCTGAAAACCAGAACTCTTCTGACCTTGAGCATTTGTATATGGGATACTTATCTTGCATCTGCAATGTATTTCCTCACTCACTCTTGGTTACAGTATGCTAAGTTATCATCATGCTAATAAAAATATCTTATGTTAATATATTTTCAATGGCCTGGTATGGTGGCACACTCCTGTAATCTCAGCACTCGAGAGGCTGAGGCAGGAAGATTGGTGCAAGGTGGAGACCAGCCTGGGCTACAGAGTGAGCTCAAGGCCAGTCTAAACTACCTAGGAAGATCTTGTCGCAAAAAGCCAAAAAAACAACAACAGAAACAAACAAACAATATATATATAATATATATGTATTATATTATATATATATATGTATTTGCTATGTTGGAAATGCAAAAGAGTGAAATTCCTACTTGACACTTTATCCATGGACTTTGTAATATTCTTATGTTTTAGGATGTTTGTGTGTGTGTTTCATTTTCTTTGTGATCACCATATGTGATTAACCATTTGATGCTTGCAAAACACCTGAGTTTAACTTCAGCGGTGACTTCACACTCGTGTGTCATATCTGGCACCATAGTCTCTGGATGTTTATGCTGACTTCTGGGTGACTTTTAGTCCTTTCCTAACACTCCCCAACTCCGAAATTCCTCAGCACCAGCTGTGTGTCCAGTGCTGCAGGTCAGTCCTGACCCAGCTGCAGAGCGAGTGCAGGGCAGGGCAGCAGCGCAGTCCCAGTGCCTGCCCTGCCCGCCCCAGCTGCACACGGCCCAGGCTGCCTGCACTCCTGCTCTGCTGAACACAGGTAGAAGAGATCCTGTGCTTACTTCTTGGGAATCATTAAATGACAGGATCTCCTGCCCACTGAAGAAGTGCCTTCCGCGGTGGAGAAAGACATGAACAACTCTGCTAAGTGTTAAAGCGGAGTGTGTTACACAGCCTGAGTAATCAGCTCACAAAACTGATTAAATCACATAAAACAGTCATGAAAATTCTCCAACAGAAAGGAATCTCACAGCCTACTGAGCCATGCAAATGTGTTCCTGTAAAAAAGGCATCTTTCTTTAATGAGCAGTGGAAACAGTTTGCTGCATGTTTTCTTTCTTTGTCTTGAAAGTGAAGCAGCCATTGATATCAGTGAGCTGTCTTTTCCCAAAGGAAAATAGAACTTTTCCTACATTTGTATCACACTGACAGACACAGCTTGGGGCGCGGTCCGAGGGCTCACTGCACAGTGAGGAGGGGCAGCAGCTCTGTCTTCACTGGGGCTCACGCTCTCATCTGATGGCTCCATGGTCCCTAGGAAATGTGTGTCTGGGTTATAAACTAAGAAGAAGCTCATGGGGTTAAAAAGGTTTTCCATCCAAGAGAAGGAAAAGTTTTGTAAAGGAAGAGAGAGAAAGAACTTCACTTGGAAAGCTAAGAAAAATTCGAATATATTTATGCTTTTATTTCTCTTATTGCTATACACAGGTATCTTTCTGTAATTTTATAGTATTTTGTACACACATTTACATATTTTTAAAATTTATTTTATTATATTAGTATATTTTTGCAATTCATATGTTGTCCATCATCTTGGGAGTGGTCACATGTACACACTTCAGCTCTTTTTCTAATCCTCTTCCCACCCCTCTCCTCCCTTCTCCTCCTCTAGTTCCCCCATCACCTTTTACAAACTTATTGATATTATTTGTCTTAGCTCAAGTTTTGGCACACAGTGCTTACCTTGAATAGACTTACTTGGAACCTGTATAGGACAAGTCTTTATTCCTCTCATTTCCCATCCCTCTCCTCCTCTCCCCTCTCCTTGAGCCACTGGACCACTTCCCTATTGGGCAAGATCTGTCCCCTTGTTTCTTTCTGTCCATCCTTTATCATTTTCTGTGTTTGTCCTTTGCCTCACTCAAATGTGCACTGCCATACCTAAGCTCGTGTGTCTATTATTTACTTGAAGCACCTTTAATTCCGTCTCAATGCTTTCCCATTAGAATTGCTTCAGCTGATAACAACACCCACAGATTCAATCTTACAACACTTCTCTATGATAGTCCTTGCAGTGATTCCCCCCTCCTTTGTCTATTCTCCAGACAAGGGAAAGAAACTAGGCACCCATTAAATCAGACTCAGTGAAAGCACAAATATATGAGAATATTCATGTAATATATGATGCTTTAATACATGAACAAAAATCATAGTGTCATATTACTAAATAACTCAGAAGACATAAAAACCTTAAACCAAAAAGAGGTCTGATGGGAGCACAGATGAGACATCACAAGGAGCCAATGCATGTGTGGTTCCCAGGTGGCCTCTTTGCCTGGTTCCAGTCTGAGTGCTCACACCCAGTTTCACTTATGATCCCTCCACTGCAAAGCTGGAGTCAACTCAGACTCAGGACCTTTTCTGCCAGGCTGCAGGCAATTGTACAGAGACTGATTCAGCCTGAATTCTTGGGTTAGGATCTGTTGTTATCCCTCTCCCTGGGTGTGATGTCAGATTCGCCAGACAAGTTCACTGGCATTAAATTGTCCACTGAGTCAGGATTATTCCTTTGCAATTAATTCAACCACAGGTGTAAGAGGCTAATTCATTTTGGTGTTGGTTACCAGGGCAAGTTGAGAAATAGCACAACAAAAGCCCCCCTTTTGGGTGCCCTGGTTTGGGGTCTTCCTTCAGCAGTGGGAACAGACTGCCAGTGTGAGCCTCCAATCCTGAGTAAGTCAGGCTGAGTCTGGTGCCTGATCCCAGGGCCTGGGTCTGCGATCTCCAGTCCCTGCCTTTCAGCGAGATTCACCCCAATCTGCTGTCCAGCTGCCAACAGTCTGCAGTGACTGTCTCTCCCTCTCCAACTCCGGGTCCTTGGTATGAGCTCACTAGGGGGTGATCTGGGATTGAAGTTCAGACTCCCAGCCCTTTCCTGCAGTGTCTTCCTGGCCATGCCTGCACTGTGTGGCTGTGTCCTGGGGCATTGGCAAGGCAGATATTCACCACCCATTACTGCTGGAAGATCACTGAGAATCAGGGACTATTGCTGCCTTCCACTGAAGACTTTAGAAACATTGTCCTGAAAAAGCCGAGTAACTGGAACTCATGGTCTCAGTACCATGTCTGCTCTCCTCTGCTTCTTGTTGATGTTCTCTGAGTCCCTCTACCTTAGCTCCTCCTCTGCTCAGCCATGTTGGATCTTCCAGATCATTCCTGCTCAGTGGATCTTTCCTCCACTTGTATGATATGACTCTTCCTCTAGTCAGCCCTGTAGAATCTTCTATTCCAGACTTCTGCCATGTCCACAACTAGGTCTGTTGTTGGACTGGCACTTCTGCTGTCCCATGCACAGGGGACAAGAGCCAGCCCCACATTGGTGGTGCCTGAGCCAAGGTGTGGAAACCACGGTCCTGGAGGTGGCCAGGTACCAGCCCTCAGGCCCAAGCATTCTGCCTTGGCCACACATGTTAACTCTCTGAAATGAGAATAGAGAATCCTCCACACTTTACTTAGAAAAACATTAGCTTTGTGGATGGACATAACACCTTGGACAGGCTCACGTCCTCTCATCTTGGAAGTTAAACAGGGTTGGGACTGGTTAGCAATTGGATAGGATAAAATAATTTGTTGTAATATTTTCACATTAGTTGACTTATATGATTATATGAGCCTGAGTACCATATGCTTTAAAGCAAGATAATATCTGACACCATTTAAAAATTTTCATTTCTTATCCCATTATTATGTGTTATGTCATAAGACATTAAAGCACTCACTGATTGAAATTCTCCATCTGTAAAATCATAATGCTCTTTAACATCTAGTTAGAATTTAAACACACTGCTTGATATAAATTTGACTTACAACCCAAAGACAACTGCAAATATCTAATTTAGTTCAAGGTAATGTGACTGTTGCACATTTGGCAACAGTGTGATATTTTATACAAAATGTGAACCTGCACCTCCTACTTTAGCTCTGCTAATCACATGTCCACGACTTATCGTGTTAGATGAACTGGTGTCAATACTGTCTTGGCAGAAAGCCACCACCATGCCAGCCATGCTCTCAGCAATGTCTCTGTTCTCTTCTTAATCACCTCCAGGGCAGTTCCAAGTGCAGGGACCAAGGTCATCAGTCATTGCCCGGGTGGAAGAAGCAGCTGTGCTTCCCTGTCACCTCAGCCCACCCACAGATGCTCGGAACATGGAGATCAGATGGTACCGTGATGGCCAATCGGTACTGGTGCACGAGTACAGGAATTCTCAGGACGACACAGAGCAGCAGAGTCTCCAGTACCAAGGGAGGACACAGCTTCTGAGGGACAACATCGCCCAAGGCCAGGTGGCCCTGAGGATCCATCCCATCCTCCCTGGAGATGAAGGTCCCTACAGCTGTGTCTTTGTAAGATCCACACAGTTCAGCCAAGCACACTTTGACCTGCTTGTTGCAGGTGAGCATTGAAAATGCTAACTTTGTATTTTTTTTTTACCCAACCAAGAATCAACTGTATGTGTGGAAAATGTAGCTGAGTCTGTACAAGCAACATAATGGAATACAGGTGTTAGAGTTCAAATTCATGTCATTTGTCCTTATAGAGTCAATTATGGTTTAATAGAAAAAATTCCTATCATTTTTCTTCATCAGTATCATTGCTGAAGTACAGGATTGATTCTGGAATCCATTGTGTTCTGACTCCCAGAGTCTCAGGACACATCTCAGCCTAGGGATTTCCTCCTCACCTGCTGGACCCAGGAGGAGGTGCACAGGGACAGGAAGGACCCAGGCAGCCTACTCTCAAACCCTGGGTTTCTACACCTCACTCCCTTCCATCCTGGGTGTGCTCCTCCCTACCACATGTGATCCTGCCCACTCTTCCTCTGTCACCTGTGGACTCAGATCTCTGCAGTAGTCTGCGCTGTCCCCTCACCTCCCCAGACATGGACAGCAGGAAAAATCCTGTCCTGAGTAGATGGAAGTGTCAGGAAGGCTTCCTATTTAAACCTTGAACTGAGCCCGAATAGTTTTCTCTACAGATGTCACAGGGTCAACTGCCGAGCTCAAGGATGGGTTCTTCTTTGTCTCCCTCCAAGGAGTCTCAGCAGAAAGCAACCAAACCATCACCAGAGGCAAAATACTTACCTTTGCAATGCAGGAAGAGCTTGATCTCCAGGCCCACAAATCCATATGTGTCTCCTATGCTTCCATTTATGACAATCTTGGAAAGCCAGAGGCTTCTGGGAGAATTATCTGTGCAACACAATTCTGGTCAGCACCAAAGTGACCGGGGTCTCACCGTTACATGATAAAGTCAGCAAGTCATATAATTCTTATACATTTTAGGAGTCTCCAGAAAAAAGACTTCCTGGCAAGTTTTATACAGACAAAATTTGTTTTCAATTTCTTCCAGACAGAACCTTCACGACTTGCTTCACACAATCTCTGCGGTCCTGGGGCAGAGGTCAGACCTGCCTGGCTTAGGAATTTCCATTTCCAGCAGGTGCCCTGGAGTCCTCCCTGCAGGTGCCCACTGCATGCACAGGTGCAGCACCTGGCAGACACACCTGCTCAGGAGACTTCAGGGCTGGGTGAGCCTGACTGTGCTCCACCCTCACCCTGCCTTTCCTTCTGATGAGATCTTCACTCTGCTGTGGGGACATCTGGGAGACCCTATCACATCCATTCCTAGAGGCTCTAAAAACACACTCTAGAGTCTGTGTGGCTGTGTCCAGTACACCTTTATTTATGTAAATTTAAGAAAAACTCATTAGTGGCTTTGAAATTTGTGCCAGCTCCTCCAATGTGTCTCCTAGTGCATTCCTTCATTTCCCTGGAGCAGTCTGAATTTTCCAGTCTTAAAGTAATGTTCTTTCACAGAGGTACTCCCACACTGCACAGGAATCAGCTTCCCCTGCACACCGCTATATTCCCACATGCTCATAAGTGCCTATTTCCCATCCTGAAGTTCCTGGCTGGACACCAGCTGTCCTGCTTGCCTTGAAGTTTGTTCTGATACAAGTAGTGTTTCTCTGGCCACCTTCAGGGATCTTTGTTTTGAGCTGATGGGTCCAACAGGAGACCTTTTCCAAGGTATCACCTCTCCAAAATGTAGAAAAGAGCAAGGCAGGGGTAGTGGTAGATTCAACCCAGGCACATCAAGCACAAAATAAAATTAAATTCAGATGAAACAAAAGTCAAAGTTCCTAAATTCCACTACTTACATCCATTAGGGACAATGTGCTTTAATCCCACCCTCTGCTTTATGAAGCCATAGCAAACTCAGCATGTCCAGGAGGTTCGCTTGGTTTTCTCACGTTCCATGAACAGTAAAGCACAGTGAAACCTTGGTTTGCAAGCATAGTGTGTTCCAGTAACATGTTTATCATCCAGAGAACTTGTACATCATAGCAAATTTCTGCTTAAGAGATAATGGAAACCCAGATGATTTGTTCCACAACCCAAAAGTGTTCATATAAAAATGACTCCAATACTGTAATATAATTCAAAGTAGTAAAGAAAATACAAAATATAAAAAAAGAAGAAATCCACTTGCTCTTAATTTTAGAAACCTTCATGGCTGGTGAAAGGGAGAAAAGAGAGAGGAGAGTAATTGTGTACAAATACTTCCACTATCACAATTGAAATCACTGCTCTCTATTGGCTCAATGGAATCTTATTCTTTTTATGCAACTTTAACAAGACACCTGTCCACAGGCACTTGATTTTGCCTCCTTTTGTACATTTTGCTGCAATGTGACATTGCATTGTCACTGAACATATATATTGCTCATACTGCTACCACCTTATTTTGCTACTGTTTTTCTACAAATTTTTGCAC
>RJWM01045692.1:0-12687 GCA_004363535.1 Dasyprocta punctata | reverse complement strand
CTAACCCTCATTTTTTGAGGAATATCCACACTGACTTCCACAGTGGTTACACCAGTCTGCACTCCCACCAACAGTGGAGAAGGGTTCATTTTTCCCCATGGCCCAACAGCATTTGTTGTTGGCTGATTTCTTGATGATAGCCATTCTTTCTGCAGTGAGATGAAATCTGTGTTGTTTTAATTAGCATCTCTCAAATGATGAATGATGTTGAACATTTTTTTCATATATTTACTTGCTTTTTTTTACTTCTTTGTCTGAGGAGTGTATTCATCTCAGATGCCCATTTTTGGATTGAGTCTTTGAATTTTGGCGGCCTGATTTTTTTCAAATCTTTATATACTCTAGACATAAGTCCTTTGTCTGAGGCAAAACTAGCTATATTTCTTTCCTACTCTATGGGCTGTCTTTTCACTTTCTTGATGATTTTTTTTCTTGTACAAAAGCTTTTTAATAAGGTGAGATCCAACTTGTTGATTCTTTGTTGTATTTCCAGTGGAGTCTGTGTTTTGCTCATGAAGTCTCTGCCTTCACCTATATCTTCGAGAGTTCTACCTATTTTCTCTTCCAGTATATTTTGTGTTTCTGTTTTAGTATTTAAATCTTTGATCCATTTTGACTTTAGTGCATGGTGATAGACATGGTTGTAGTTTTGTTCTTTGGCATGTGGAGAGTCTATTTTTCTAGCACCATTTATTAAAGAGGTTGTCTTTCTTCCGGTGGACATGTTCGGCTCCTTAGTCGAAGATAAAGTGGTTCAGTGTGTTTGTAGTTGTATCTGTATCTCCTTTTCTGCTCCACTGGTCCTCAGGTCTGGTTTTTGTTTGTTTGTTTGTTTGTTTTTATTTTTGCCTAGAAAAAAGAAGAAAAAGGAAAGGATAGAAAAAGAAAAAACAGAAAACAAAAATAATCACATATGGAAAAAACAATAAATACTTAGAAAGTAGAACAAAACAGGACAAAACAAAATAGAGAGAAAAAGAGAAAAGAAAAAGGAAAATCAAACAAAAAACAGTAACAACATCTACAAAAACAAAATAAAAACAAACAGCAAAACAAAAGCACTAACCCAGCAGACTACCGAGAGAAAAATTCAACAGACAAATAAAAATAAAAGCAGTGAGAATTCTCTAGTATCCATAGTTCTGTGGTAGATCCAAATCTGATCCCAGAATACGTACTGTAGCCAAGATTGCAAGAGGATTTGTGCTGAATTTGAGCCTGATCTATGTCTCTGGATTTGGGGGATGTGATTAGTTTTCTGTGGCTGTGGTTCTCCCCAGCCACTTAAAAAACAAAACAAAACAACAAAAACAGAGAAGAAAAGAAGGAAAATATAGGGAAAAGAAAAAGAAATAAAAAAAGGTGGCACCACCTGCCCACTTTGATTCCGCAAGTTTTGTCCCCAAGCACAAAACTGGTTCACCTAACTTACCACCTGCTGGCTCATATTGTTACTGTTGGTTTGGACTTTTCTGCATCCCTAGTCCTGCCTGTCCATGATGTGTGCTCTAGCAAAGGATGCTACTGTGTCGCTTGCTTTCCTGCTGGTCTCTGGTCCCTGAGTCCTTTCAGTGGAGCGAGTGTTGGACCCCCTTCCTGACAGTCGCTGCAGCTCTGGGTCAATGGTAGCCTTCGAATGTTCTTTTAAATGAACTGTCGATGTCACAGTTTGTATTTAACCTATTACTTTCATTTAATCTATTTAATCTATTATTTTGCATTACAAAATTTTTCTGTCTATTAACTGATATATTTATTAGCTAAGCTGGTATATTTATTACTGGCATATAGATATTGCATCAATACAGCTATAGCTATTATAGATATAGATGTTACTTTCTTACCCTTCATCTTTTTTTTAAAATGAGTAGTTAGAAATTTATTCATAACAAAATTGTTTAATATTGTACATTCTCATGTGACCTGTTACTTCCTTATATTTACTCTGTTAATATTGGAGGTGGTACTCTGGAATCAGACAAAATTCTGCCCCCGCTACTTCATTCTATGATATTAAGTAGTAACGCATTCACAAAATAGGTAAAATTGGATCTCTCCAGAAGGAATCTTCAAAGAAAAAGCCTCATCCAGGCCCAAAGCTGGGGGGCAAGTGGATCGAATGGTGTGTGTATCTGAAGCAAAGGTGTGACATACGTTAAGACGGCATGCTTACTGCTGTGTGGGGTCCTCAGATAAAGAGTCATGGATTTAGAATATGTCAACTTAACACTAGCAGTTTTAAGGGGAACAAGTGTTGAATCCAGGAAAAAATAGTCAAGTACTGTTTGAATGTAGAACTATCAGAATGACAGTTGTAGTTTCATGACATAGAGAGACCATTTTGTTTTCCTTTTCTGATTCCTCATTCAAGAAAAACCCATTAGAAGAAACATCTGCCTTTATTCTTACTGACCCTAAAGAAGCTACCAGGATGGAAGTTGTATCTAGGATCATGCCACTCATGGATGTTTTTTCATGATCTTAATAATTTTATGTATTTATACATGTACATGTCACAAATTTTAAAATTTGATTTCTGATTTGTCTATGAGACTCACAAGGAAGTGGGTTATTTATATTAACTTTCTGCATCTACTCAACTCAGAGTGACCAAGGCCCTCAAAATCTCTGGGTTTGAAATGCGCAAGAAATAGTTATGTATTGTGGTCACTTCACTACACTTGTATCATCCTGCCTGAGCACATATCCACTTTCTAGGTCATACCTTTATTGAAGATGGAATAATCAAAAAAGAGTAATTAAAATTGATTCCATCAGCCATCATGATGTGGAGACATCTTTCTACACCATTTGGAAAGAGGTCTAAGATTTCATTAAAATCAACATCATAAAGATGAGACTTAGCAACAAGATCTACAACTTGCTGGCCTTTACCAGAATTATATGAATATATCCAGGAACCAGTTCTCATATCATCTTTTCTTTCTGGTTAGTTCTTAAAATAAATGTCATAGGGGCAGTCACACAAAATTTCATAGAATAGATTTTCTTTAACAGTAGGTCTTGAATAAATGCTCTATAAGCCACTTATTAATAAGGGCAGTCTAGATCAGTGGTTCTTAAAATGAGATCTATCCATTTTAAGGGAGTTGGCAATGGCTGGAGATACTTTTGGTTGCCACAAGTCAGGAGAGAGGACACTACTAGCAACTAGTGTGGGGATGCTAGAGATACTGCTGAACATCCTACAGGACAGCCTCCATGGAAAAGAATTAGCCTGTCTGAAATGGTCAGTATCATCAACGTAAAGAAATCCTGCAGATATATACCCTTTTTGGAGACAGTGTCTTGCTATGAAGTTTAGGCTGCCCTTGATTTCATTATGTAACCCAGACTGGCCTCGACCACATGGCAAACCGCCTGCCTCAGCCTCCCAAGTGCTGAGATTACAAGCATGCACCATCAGGTCCAGCTAGATGATATTTAAAGAGTAGTAACTGAGTAAAAGTATGCAAAGCAAGGCAAAATAAGCTTGGAAAGCATAATATTTCCTTTGATTGTAATAAATACAAAGAAATTTAAAAATTCTTAATCTGTGCTCCTGTTAAATAGAGTCAATTTTATGGAGAACTTTCTTTCTTTCTTTCTTTTTTTTTTTTGGAGAATTGTCTTATAGTTGCTTTTTAAATATTTTATGGTTATACTTCTACTTTTTAGTGAAGAAAAACTCAAGATTTAAGGCATTACTGAATGGGCAGGTAGCCTTGAAATGCGTGCACATAGATCGTAGATCAGTCGATTCTCTTGTGAATCTTTTCTGTCCGTTTCCTTCTGTGCTTTAGTGCAGGAGGCTGATCTCTTGCAAGTTGCTCAGTGTCTTTTCCCTGTTTTGCACAGCCATCCTCTTTAACGAGACAGTGATTCCCAGTTCAATTTTGACATCTTTTTCTGCTCTATATTACAGTATCTGAATGTCTAGCAGTTATTACTGAGATACTTAAAATCGAAGGTGGGACTTTTACACAGGAAGTCCTCCTCAGGCGAGTCACAGTGTATAAATGGTCGACGGAGCACAGCGTGCTGGAGCAGCCTGTGTGATCACAGGTCTTGCCAACAATAGCGCTGCTCCATATTCATGAGTGTCACATTACCCGCACAGCGCTCTGCAGCCACCACACGGAGCACACTGCCGATGTAGGTGTACTAACAGCTCGATCGGGTCATGCCACTGCAAATGCTAACCTGCCCTGTATCATTGGCTTGTTTTTTTTTTTTTCAACCAGTAAATGGCCATTCTATTTATTTATTGATTGATTGACTATCTTTGTAAAGTACTCACTTTTATATATATTGTCTTTATTATCATAATGCCTTGAGTGATCTTAGCATCAGTCTTACTGTAAACTGAAGTTTAGGGAATCATCAATGTCCTCTGGGCTTAAAGCTGGGAGACAATTATATTCCATTTCCTTCATTGGGTTGTATTCTCCACAGTTTTTTGTCTTGCACTGTCTGATTTCTGCAAATTCCACCACTTGAGTTCTTTTGCTTTTAGATTTCCAGTTGCATTTAGTTAATAGAAGGCGCCAAGAGATCAGCAGGTAGCAAAGAAGCCCTGTAGCACTTTCTTCTCTCTCCTCTTTGTGATGCTTCTAGCCAGTGCTCCATGGCAGGTCCTATCAGGGTTCACTTCCCCATTTCTCTCAGGGCGTCTGGTAATGCAGCTCACTTTCTCTCTTCTCCTTTCCTGGCATAAAGACAATGATGGCATCCTGCTGTTCTTAGTTCCTAATGCCTTAGACTCCTCTTATTCCCTTGATTCTACCCACCTGCTATAAATCACCTCTTCTATAAACTTCTTAGCATGTCTACTGTGACCACAGTAGAGTGGTAATGTTAGAATTTAAACTCACTTCACTTGGATTTCAAAATCTGAGGTTCTGTACACTCCTCTAGGATGCTGACTTGTGCCCACCTGTGAAGACACATAGGTAGAAAGAGCACGGCCCCTAACTCTCAGTGTGTCTAAGCAGACCCTCACTAAACTGTCACAAAGGGATCTGGTAAATGCTACAATGAAAGAAGAAGGAAATAACCCAAAGGTATCCTGTAATTCCTGAAAATGAAGAGTGATAAACGATACACATTGGTCTTTACAGGCTCAATATTAAACTTTTACACAGCAGTGGGTCCTGAGAGACTACTAAGACTCACTCCTCTTCTTTATGGAAGGAAACTGAGATCTCCCAATGGAGATATAAGGACTAGGTAAGCTCCACAAGGTGTGTTAGTGACCAAGTTGGGACTGGTATCGAACCCATAATTGCCAACCAAGTGTTCATTGCTCTCTACTAAATGACTCATGTAGGTTCCTGGAAGTCTGCCAAGAGAGCACCTCAGATATCAAGGGACAATCTACACATTCCCTGCACATGTCACTCATCCAAGAAGGATTTCTCTCTTTGAAGAGTAACAATGCAAAAATGAAAATGTGGCCTTTTATTCACCTTCTCACATGAAAAATGCTACAAAATAGAGAATGTACATGATAAACATATCCAGTATTAAATTAATCTATACAGAAACTTCAGAATTATAAATTCTCAGAGAAATTTTTTTTACTTCATCTAAATCTTGCCTGTGTTTTTAGACTTATTTTCCTCATTTAAAAACAGTCAGAACTAACACATTTGCGTCCTACCAGAAAGCATGCTATCCAGTACTCAGTCTGTTGGCATCTGTAGTCTGCATTGGCCAGTGAGTGGTGAAGTGGTGTATTTCAAATTGACAGTTTATAGGGAAGTTCTTTTGTACTCATTTTATTGAAAATACTTGCAAACAAAGACAGAAAGCAGTTGAAGCACCAAAAAAGCCCTTGCTATGACACCATTTTATTTTTTATTTGGAAAATTCTGATATTAGTTCTAATATTAAAACATGTTTAATGTTTATATCTGACGCAACAAACAACTTCAGATGGCACAAAATTGTATATTATAGTTTTTGTTTAAGTTAAGGTTATTTTGATGACAAGCAACAGACAACATCTACCACAAGGAGAGTTTGAACACTCCCTGTGGTTGAAATCATAAGGGACAGCTTTGCTAGCTTGGTTTATATTAGACTAGCTTGGGAGCAGAGCACAGAAGCTGGATGGTAGAGTTTAATATTCCATTAGTTTACTCTATTTCTTCATTTCAAACATCTAAATACATCCAACTAAACTGAAGTTTAATTTCTGGCTTCTGCTTTTACAAGGAAACAATTTGTCATTGAAAAAAGATTTAGGTTATCCAGAAATCCTCAGATGCTGTGCTTTATTATTTTTTCTTCCTATCCTTTCCTCTAAACTAAAACTTATGTCTAGGGGATTTTTTTAAAAAGACTATTTTCCACTGATGGCTTCCAGCCACACCAAAGGCACAGGTGCCAAAGTGTTTCAGGAAAGGCTGACCTTGTGACACCTTCTAGCAGGGAGCTGAAAGCCAGGCAGTGGATAGCATTCAAAAAATCTTGTTCTTTCACAATTTCCCCCACGATTTTAAGTGAACCAAGATTTAAGACAAAAATTCATGCAATGTCCATTGTAACATTGCTTCTATGCTCTGAGTGAGCACTACATCCATTGACTCTTCCCAGTGGAACATATCAATCCATGATCAGTCAATTTACTCTATAAGATGGCTAAGTCCCTAAACACACCAGGTCTTGTATAACCTGCTGCATGTAAAAAGACAAATCAAGGTGCCACTTGGCTTGAGAAGTGTCTCAAAGGAGAGAGTGAAACAAATGTCTGGGGAATGAAGGGAGAGAGAATAATAATAATAATGACAGTCAAATATACTGAGAATATTCTGTGCTGCACAACAGGCTGAGCTTGTATGCATTACCTCATTGAATGTTCACAATAATTCTGCTATCCAAATTCTTTAGATAAGGAAGTAGAAGCTTAAAAGAAGCTATTCAACTTGCTCAACAAAAAACTGGCATGCAAAGTCCACCCAGAATTCAAATCCAGAAGTACTTCACCATGTTTCCCAAACAATGATGCTCTTCTAACATTTCTAACATCTACTCTTGCTGTCAACAAAAGCAATGCTAATACATCACTACCTTAGACGTAGTTCAAATTTCCTCAGCTACCCCAGTAACGCCTCTGTTTTCCATCTGGTCCGGGTTTTGTGTGAGAAGAGTGACTGCACTCACTTGTCATGTTGTTATCAGGCTCCCTCAGGAGCTCCCCCAGAGTTGCTGTCTCTCATGAACTACACATAACCTCCCCTGCCTTTCCTCACCACTCACCTTAGGGTTTGTGCTCATGGCTGTAATTCTACTAAAAGGACGCAGGGCCCTTCTGTACCATACCTCATCAAGAAGCAGGCAGAGGGGATTTGTCCCTCTTTTAAATGGTTCATTTCTGATCGTTTGTTCAAGTTTGTGCCTATGAGCCTTTCCCACTGTAAATTACTCTTTCCACCATTTTATTTGAGCAGTGTTTTGTGGAGAAAGACCCTTACATTATGACAATATCCTGCTCCTCAGTCAAGCTCCTAACCACAGCCTTAGCTCCTGCTGATTCCTATGTAACCAGCGCTTTGATGATCTTCAGATGGTGACTATCTGCATCAATCATCTTCTTCTACAAATATTAGTTGATGTCTTGCTGTCAGAAACATTCTTTCTCTCATTTATTTTTTAGATTTGTAGGGCTTTGAGGATTTCTAATTTATTAATTATAGTCCAATATTTATTATTTATATTGAGTCTATATTGCCCAAATTTACTTAGAATAAACCCTGTCAAGGTGATTTTGCCATCATTTGGACATGTCCTCATCAATTCATCAGAATTTCCTTAATTTCTGACATAAATGATTGCACAGTTTTCAACATACTCTACAAATCATCCATGGACCTGCTATTTATGTTAAGGATCCTGACTCCTTTTAGTGGAGGACAGCATTTCTCCTGGCCATCGCTGCTTCCAAGCAGTCAGAGGTAGATAATAGAGATAGAGATATAGATAGAGACAGAGACAGTGACAGACACAGAGAGATATTCCCACACATACACATGTATATATTTCTGCTTTGTGCATGCATGTATATATACATATGCACATGTATATACACAGGCATTCATACACACAAATACAAACACTTGTACAAGGATTTACACTGATACTTGCATTTTCAAACCAATATCTTAGAGTTATTTCTAATTTTCCTCTTCCTATCTTTGTAAATCCTTTCCAAGATAATTAGAAATAGGATTCACATCACTTTACATAATATGCGCAGTCAACACTTTGTTCAATGTGGCCAATATGCCAACTACTCGGACAATTTCCTCTCCACCATCTTTGTCTCTTTCCTCTGCATCGCTTGACGTCCTCAGATACTGACATCTCTACTTGCAGGGACAGGAGGTATAGAAAACAAGAAGGGACAGAAGGACAAGACTGATTGTGGTTTTATAAATGACTTTTTCAAACTTTGTTTTGGTGGAGGTAGAAGTCATGTACTCATTAAAATAATGTGCAAACTTTGTCCTTGAAGCCTAATACTCTTAGACTGATAATAGGTGATTTAAAGAAAAAAATATTTCCTATCTTGTTATACAATTTGGAAACTAAAGTATTAAAATGATAAATAGGGTTTCACAGAGATATTTGTGTAACTATGTTCATAGCAGCATTATTCACAATATGGAAGCAAGTCAAGTGTCCATCAATGGGGTAATGAATAAACAAAATGTGGCAAATGCACACAGCACTAGATTATTCAGTTTTAAAAAGAAAGGAAATTCTGACACATGTTACAGCATGGATGAACCTTGAAGAAATCATGATAATTTATATAAGCCAATAAAAACATACCAAAACTATATATCTCCACTTACATAATCTCCACAGTCAAGCTCATAGAAGGAGAAAGTAGAAATGGTGGTTGTGAAGGGCTAATGCAAGGGAAAGCAGGTATAAAGTTGTAGTTTTGCAAAATTGAGAAGTGCTAAAGATTAGTTGCATGATAATGTGGATGTCTGCATCAGTGTTAACTACAAGATCAGACTCCATACAAAAATATTATGATATACCCAGGATTTACCAAGTAGGCTTACAATGGCCACCTATGAAGTTAGGGATAGAAGAATGCCAAAAGACAATCTACGTACTTGGTCTGGGGGATCCAGCCAGACGTAAAATGCCTGAGCTCACTACAGAGTCCCATCTGAGTCTGTATCAGAAAGGGAAAGTTCTGCACTGAAGACTGAGGAGTCTGCACTGGAAGCTGGAAGGAACCGCAGATGAGGGTCTAAAGGTGATGGTGAAGTCTGGATCTACTTCAAAAAAGCAAGAGGGAGGATTTCCTTCTTCTTTCCATTTATATTCCATCCAGAATACAGGCCTATTGGTTGATGCCACCAACATCTAGGGTGGGTCTTCCCTAGTTATATTCTGGCTCACAAATCAATCATTCAGACATTCTAGGAACTGTGCTGCACTAATCCACTAGGCATTTACACCACAGTTAATTATCACAATACCTTTAACAGTGCTGAACTTGTACATTTAAACATAATTTATGTAGGGACTTTCACTATTTATACTTTACCAAATAAATTTTTTAGTGTGAAAAGAGATTAAGAAACTACTAGAGGTGGATGTGTTCTCTTTGTAAGGACAAGTAGAGGTAATTTGATCTCTTTCAATATCAAATAAAGATGGCATTACTGACACCTATGTCATGAGAATATTGCACTCGCAATGATTTCTAAACTGTGCTTGGTTACAGTGATGGCTAAGTCTAATCATCACCATCGAGATCTTTCTTATTGTACTGTGATACATACAATACAGGCCCAGACTTGCAACAAACAGGAATAAAATCAGAAATATATCTAGTGATCATATAAATTATCTGTATCTTTTCATTCTATATGGAATATGGTTAAAGTTACAGATTAAAGGATTTACAATTTAAAAATTGTAGGTTCAGAGTAGGAACATGGTCCCTGCAGCTACAGCAGACTCTTCTCTCATATCACCAATAGAGCTTTCACATTATACAGTGATATTGCTGGTAGAATGTAGCCATCAGCTTAGCTATTTAAAAACAGTTTATCTATATTATTGCACTTGCATTAGGTTCATTGTGTTGCGCCCCATCGTCCTACCACTCTTTCCTTTGTGTAAACTATAACAAGGTCCACCATATGAGAGAGAGAGACAGAGAGAGAGAGACAGAGAGAGAGCAGACTGAATTTAAAAGGTGCCAATGAACTTCACTGTCTGAGACCAAAGAATGAATTTAGACCTCTTCCCCAGTTTCTACATTGTTATGAATTTTTGAGATGAGAACATGAGGAAATGAAAATATGGTGGTTTCATATGGACACTGACTTTTTATTTTAAAGTGGAAAAAGCAATATAATGATACAGAATTTCAAAACAAGGTAATAGGAAATTAACAACGGTTAATATATTATGTATTGTTATCTTCTAAGTAGTTGCTCCAATTACAAGATATAGGCAGGCATAATTGATCAAATAATATAAGCACAAATTATTTTCCAATAAAATAAAAAATGTCAGTAGTATAACTATCTTAGCTATCTTTTGTGTATATGACCCAGGTCATTGGAAGAACAACAGGGAATGTTTAACTGGAGTTCCTCTCCATCACACAGGCTCAAAACAGCCTGAGTTATTCTTCCTTCAGTGACACATATATTTCTCACATGCTTCAGAGGGTTTGCATCAAACAGAACTAACGAACTGTTCAATTGCCCTTTTGAATTACTCCAGCTTCTCTTCCCTTTACTTGCATCTTTATGTCAACAATAATCTCATTGGTATAAAAGTGGGATATTATTTGCAGTACAACCAGAATTGGCACATGCGTATTTGTATTGTTAAGAAGACGTTAACTTCATTGTATTAAGTTCCATGTTTTCAGTTCATTTCATTTTTGTGACTGAAGTTCTATGGTTTGCACCTTCTTATTTCATTGGGTATCCGCAAGGTTCTATTGACCTGTACTTGTTTTCCTGAACTCATCAACTTCTTATATTTGGGTTCTTCTAAGAAATCTTGTCAATCTATATTTCTTCAATATAAAAGATCACTCTTCTAATCAGTACTGTCCACTCAGCATATTAAATAGTTTGTGACTCACAGATAGACATCCCATCCTGAGGGTTGTGCAGAATTTAAAGACAAGTAGATACCCTGAACAGTGTTAACTACCACAGTTTTACAAATGTTAGAAAGCATAAGTCAGCTGAGGAGTAAAACGTTTCCAAAAGCCCATGACTTCTAGCCAACTTTGTCCTGTTTAAAGTATTTTACTACCTGGGATCCTATCCAACTCATCTACCACTAACACCACACACCTATTCTATAAATTGATGCTTACCACCTAGATTTCGTGCATCAACAAATTCATAGGTGCACTGACAAGAAATTACAAACTCAGTTTTTTTAAACATGTAGTTTCTTTGAGTTAAAAAAATTTCAAGAGATGAAAAAAATTTATATATATATATATATGTGTGTGTGTATATATATATTGCCCTGAATTTTATATATATATATATATATATATATATACACACATATACATATACATATACATATATGCTTCTGTCTAGATGTCCCTGAAAACCTCATGCAGTCGTAGCTGGGGCTTTTCAGAGGTGACTGGATCTAGTGTGTGTGATGCTGGAACTGTGTGATGTTGGTATCAAGGCTGTGCATCTACTAAATTAGTCCATTGATCTGTTTGGCACACTTCTAGGTAGGATTAAATGATTAAGGATAGAAACTGAATGTGAGTGTGGTAGGTAGCCGAATAGAATATAAAGGACAGAAAGAGAGTTGCCTGTAGCTTGCCGTTTTGTTTCTTTAATACTTCGCTGCCTTCTGCCCACGCGAGCTGTCCCGCCTTTGTGACTCCCCTCTGTCATGCCACTCTGCCTTGGAGCCAGCCAATTATGGACTGAAACCTCTACAAGCAGTAAGCCAAAATAAATCTTTTCTTCTTTAACTTCAGGTGTCAGGTATTTTGTCTCGGCATCAAGAAAAGTAACTAATACCATAAATATATGTATATGTACATTTTCAAAGAGATACATTCCTAAAATAATTAAATGTAAAGTGGTATTGTGTAATTTGGTCAAAAATCACACCCTTCTAGGTTCTGATAATTTGTGTGTGTGTGTGTGTGCCAGGAATTGAACTCATAACCTTGCCCTTGCCAGGCAGGTGCTTGTGCCGCTGAATAACATCCCCGGCTCCATTCAGATGATATTTAAAATCCAAAATTAAAAATTCCTTACATGTTCTTTATGACTTTCTTTCAAGGTAGAATATTTTTCTTTCAAGATACAATTATTTTATAGGAAAGACTAGAATTTATGGTATGGAAAAATACTGTATTATCTTAAGGAAACAAACTTGTACAACAGGGCTTTGAACACAAATGTGCTCTTAGTTCTCCAGGATGGAACCCAGAGGGACATAACCAGGCAACGGTGTATTTCATTTTGAGGCTCAGTCATGGCTCAGCCTCCTTAAGGTAACATTCTGAATGCTGACAAGGCGCATTAAATCTTTGGTGGGCTTATGAGCTGCAACAGGCAACTTTTCATGATGTCCCATATCTCAGAAGTGAGACGCCAGCAGCTAATCTCTGAGTCGCTGGGCTCGTTTGACCTGTTCTCTTCA